>CAUYRH010117329.1:0-18357 GCA_963574655.1 Perodicticus potto | reverse complement strand
TACTGGAGTTAGATGATATCTCAAAGTAGTTTTGATTTGCATTTCTCTGATTATTAAGGATGGTGAGCATTTTTTCATGTGTCTGTAGGCCGTGCGCCTGTCTTCTTTAGAGAAGTTGCTCTTCAAGTCCTTTGCCCATCCTGAGATGGGATCACTTGTTCTTTTCTTGCTGATATGTTTGAGTTCTCTGTGGATCCTGGTTATTAAACCTTTGTTGGAGGAATAACCTGCAAATATTTTCTCCCATTCTGAGGGCTGTCTGCTTGCTAATCTTACTATGTTCTTGGCTGTGCAGAAGCTTTTTAGTTTGATCAGGTCCCAGTAGTATATCTTTGATACTGCTTCAATTGCCTGGGGAGTCCTCCTCATTAAATATTCACCCAAGCTGATTCCTTCAAGAGTTTTCCCTGCACTATTTCTAGAAATTTTATAGTTTCATGTCTTAAGTTTAAGTCTTTAATCCAGTGAGAGTCTATCTTAGTTAATGGTGAGAGGTGTGGGTCCAGTTTCAGCCTTTTACAGGTCTCTAGCCAGTTCACCCAGTACCATTTGTTAAATAGAGAGTCTTTTCCCCACTGAGTGTTTTTAATTGGCTTGTCAAAGATCAAGTAACGGTAAGTAACTGGATTCATCTCTTGGTTCTTTATTCTGTTCCAAACATCTACCTCTCTGTTTCTGTGCCAATACCATGCTGTTTTGATCACTATCGATTTATAGTAGAGTCTCAGGTCTGGTAGCATGATTTGTTTTTATTTCTGAGTAATGTCTTGGCTATTTGAGGTTTTTTCTGATTCCATATAAAATGAAGTATTATTTTTTTCAATATCTTTAAAATATGACAATGGAGCTTTAATAGGAATTGCATTAAAATTATATATTGCTTTGGGTAGTATAGAAATTTTAACAATATTTGGTTATTATATTTTTTAATTAATAAAAGTTCATTGCTTGGCTTGAAGCCCATAGCACAGTGGTTACGGTGCCAGCCATATGCACTGAATCTGGCAGGTTCGAGTCTGGCCCGGGCCAGCTAAACAATAATGACAACTGCAATAAAAAAAATAGCCGGGCATTGTGGCAGGTGCCTGTAGTCCCAGTTACTCAGGGAGGCTGAGGCAAGAGAATTGCTTAAGCCTAAGAATTTGAGGTTGCCATGAGCTGTGATGGCACAGCACTGTACCAAGGGCGACATAGTGAGACTGTCTCAGGAAAAAGAAAATTCAATCCTTTATAAAAATAGCATTTTATTCTTTTTCACGAATGCAATACTTTTGTTTTCTTTTCTCTGTGATAATAATATAGTACTATTTCCTAAATTGTTTGTTTTTTTCAAATTCCCTTTCTTTTTTTTTTCTTTTGCCTTTTGTGTTGGAAACACTGTTCATTTGCTCCTAGTGATCCATGGCTGTCCATTTGCATTTAACAGGGTAGGCTAAAATCTTATGAAAGGCACTGTGCACTGATATTTTTGACTGATGGGCCTCCTCGGACAATCCAGCTTTTTGGTTGGAAACCTTCACATGTTAATTTCTTACTGTCTTTATTAGGGGGTAGTTCAATTTTACCAGGAATATATCCTCCAGTCTACTGCTTGTGGACTGCTGGACTGCTAGAGTTCTGGAAATAGAGGGCTTGGGAGAGGTCTCTCTGTTTAGCACATAAACTTCCTTCCTTTCTTTTTTTTTTAAATTGAGATAGAGTCTCATTTTGTCACCCTCAGTAGAGTGCTGTGGTGTCATAGCTCACAGCAACCTCAAACTCTTGGGCTCAAGCAATTCTCTTGCCTCAGCCTCCCTAGTAGTTGGGATTATAGGTGCCTGCCAAAATGCCTGGCTATTTTTTCGTTTGTTTGTTTAGTAGGCCTGGGCTGGGTTCAAACCCACCAGCCATGTGGCTGGCACCCTAATCACTGAGCTAGGGATGCCCAGCCAGCATATAAAATTTCAAATTAGTTCTTGGGTTTAGTTTGGCACCTCATTTGTGCCCCGGTGTCCTCACTTCTGTAGTTTCTCATTTGTTTTCCCCCCGACTGTGATGCTCATCCTCTTTAGGGATTGGAATGTTCACCTGTTAGTGCAGGGGAATGACCTGGGGTCTAATTGCTTTATATATCAACTTTCAAATAACCTCTGTTATTGCAGCCTGCTACCTTACCTGTGCTTTCTGCTTTGCTAGGTGTGTCTAATTTCCTGAGAATGGTTTGTATCATATTGGTTTATTCCTTGGCTGAATGGTTGCTCCCATTTCTGTATCATTTTTCCATCTTAATATATTGTAGTTCTGGCTTTGATATGTTTTCTGATCTTATAAAAATGGAGATTGTGCTTCTGTTTCTTATTCACATTGATGGGGGGGTAATTTTAGAGCATAGAATGGAAATGTTTACTATTCTTCAGTTATCTGAATTACTCACTGCTCAAGTCATTATTCCTTATAATAAAAGCATAAAGAGAAACTTTACTAATGCATTTGCAAGTTATTTATCTTTGCTGTAGATATTAGCTGATGCTTATCTTTAATTATGAGATGTGTGTTTTCAGTTGACAATGAAAGACATAGGAGGCCTTAAACAAGGCTGGCTAAAGTAGCTATGGTTATATAAAATAGGAAATTTATTCCCAAGATAGTTCTTTTCTTTTTTTTTTTTTTGAGACAGAGCCTCAAGCTGTCACCCTGGATAGAGTGCCGTGGCATCACAGCTCACAGCAACCTCCAATTCCTGGGCTCAAGTGAGTCTCTTGCCTCCTCCTCCCAAGTAACTGGGACTACAGGCACCCGCCACAACACCCAGCCATTTTTTGGTTGCAGCCGTCATTGTTGTTTGACAGGCCCGGGCTGGATTTGAACCTGCCAGATCAGGTGTACGTGGCTGGTGCCTTAGCCTGTTGAGCCACAAGCGCCGAGCCCCCAAGATAGTTCTTTTTTTTTTTTTTTGAGCCAGAGCCTCAAGCTGTCACCCTGGATAGAGTGCTGTGGCATTACAGCTCACAGTAACCTCAAATTCTTGGGCTCAAGCGAGTCTCCTGCCTCTGCCTCCCAAGTAGCTGGGACTACAGGTGCCCGCCACAACGCCCAGCCATCTTTTGGTTGTAGCTGTCATTGTTTTTTGGCAGGCCAAACTTGCAGAGGAGAAAATGTCACAGACAGAGACATTCAAACCCGCCAGCTCAGGTGTACATGGCTGGTGCCTTAGCCGCTTGAGCCACAGGCGCTGAGCCCCCAAGATAGTTCTTAATCTAGTAACATAACTTATATGAACAATTATGCCAGTAATGAAAAATTAGACTGAATTAATTATTTAAAATGTGTCTATTAAGTACTAGGTTCTGAAACTACAGAATAGAATGATCAAATTCCATATGCTGTTAAAAGAATAAGCCAGAAGATCTTATGCAGTCAAAGCTTTTCCAATTCTCTCCACAAAAATCAGAGAGAGTTTGCTTTCCTACTGTTCTCATCCAATGATTAGGATATAGGTTGCTCTGTCTGTGACATTTTCTCCTCTGCAAGTTTGTTTATTGCAACTATATCTCTTTGGTCTTGACACAGGTTATTATATTTTAGCGTTATGAATGGCAGCTAACTGACTTAAAAGTCTGGCAAATACTGCATTTAAAACGTATTTCTAGAAATGAACTTGATTTCAGCTTGGAGACCCTAACCATGGGGAGTGTAATTCAACTTCACTCAAACTTGTCCCCTACTCTAAGTACTGCAATCTGAGGCAATGGCATGATGTTGTAACCTTCCTTTGGTCATTTCTTCTCTTCCTGCACCATTGTCATCTGCTGTCTATATTTACAGTCTTCTTTCTCCTTAATTTTCATCCCTCAATTTTTTTTCTTCTACAGCATCTAGAGTGTTTTGGCAATGAAAGGAAATTTTCTGTAGGCAACTTTTTATTTTGCACCTACCTCACGTTTCCTTTAAAGGATGCATTGACATTTACCTTATTGAAAGGGAAGGTGGAAAATATGTGAACGATATAATTTGTATCTAAAAATTACTTTTTCAAATTGTGAGCACTTAAATTGAGACACATATTTGGAAGGCCATGCCTTCAAAGAAGAAGAAACTTTAGGGATTGCCAAATCCAGGCTTCTGATTTTCTTTTTACATGAAAAATACAAGTTCCTAAAAATTCAAAGATCTGATTAAAAGCTCATTAGCAATATTTTCTATGCATTTGGTTACTGTTTCTGTTGACTCCAAATAAACACTGAATCAAAACAAAACAAAAAAAACACGGAGTCAGTCTCATTGAAGCTTTTGGACTAAAACCCAGGAATAATTTGAAATTGCTTTAATTTGACTTTCTATGTTGTAACGTAGTATGTAGAAACAAGGCCTTATTCTATATGGTGCCTAGAACACAGAGGACTTTCAATGACTATCAAATAAAAACAGAACATTAGTGTTTTCCCATTCTGGGGAAATGACAATGGCAATTGGGCATAGATCTAGTTTTGGTGGTGCCCTTGACTGTGAGTATTCAACTTATTTCCTGTTGAAAATAGAGAAAAGTTCATTATTAATTCCTCTCATGGAGCAGGAAAAGGCTACATTAGGCACTTGGACCATCTGACCTTGTATGAGTTGAGTTCTAGCCCCACCACTTATTAGGAGGGTTATTATGGAAAATCACTCTAAACCTTTCTAGTCTTAAGTACCCTCATTTGCGAAATGAGTTTAATGATACACTTGCCTACTCACTTCTCAGTGTTATAATGAAGATCATGTGAAATAATGTCATTAATTAACTAAGGTAGCCAAGAGAAGTTTTTTGCTACAGCCATTGTGTTCCAGAGCATGCTAGGCATAGTTAATACAGGGGTAAGTGGAACTGTCTCCACTCTTGCCCTTGTAAAGCCAGTAATCACACAAACAAATCTATAACAACTAATTGTGATAAGTGGTCTGATAGAAAAGTAAGTACTATAGAAAACTAGAATGATAGTGAGGCTCCATGAGGAAATGACGTTTTAAATGAATTCTGGGGTAGCGCCTATGGCTCACAGAGTAGGGCGTGGGCTCCATATACTCGCCCCGGCCAAACTGCAACAAAGAATAGCTGGGTTTCATGGCAGGTGCCTGTGGTCCCAGCTACTTGGAAGGCTGAGGCAAGAGAATTGCCTAAGCCCAAGAGCTGGAGGTTGCTGTAAGCTGTGACACCATGGCACTCTACCGAGGGTGATGAAGTGAGACTCTGTCTCTAAAAAGAAAAATAAATAAATAAAATGAATTCTGAAGAGTAAGTAGGCATGGAATGATTGGAACAATATTCTAGGCAAAGGGGATAGCAGGTGCAAAGGCCCTAAGGAAGGCGCTGAAGGAGGCCTGCGAGGCCGGCACATAGGGAGAATGCAAAAGGTAATAGTGCAGCTGTAGGCAGGGGCCAGATTATGTTGGCCTTGCTCATGAGTTCTTTGTAACCTTGATTAGGTGCTAAGTAAGAGTTGGTGAGGCTCCAAGTATGGCTTGAGATATCACAGCATGGATGATTTATCGGGGTTGGGGGTAGTTTCTACCAATGCTCAGAGTCACTTCCAGCATCCAATAGTGGTTGCATATGTGGGATCTGGAGTCCATGGCCTGTGTTTGAATCCAGGCTCTGACAGTTTTTAGCAGCTACTTTACATCTCCATGCTTCTGTTTCCCCATTTGTAAAGTAGGGAAATAGTAGAATCTACTCAGAGGGTTGTTATGACTACCCAGGCAGTTGTCCTCCTGGATTAACAAGTCAATATATGAAAATTATTTTATAGAGAACTTGAGATATAGGAAGCACTGGGCACATGATTAACTGCTGTTACTATTATGTCTATGTTTGGGCTGTACTGAGATTGACAGTACTCTGAGTTTTCAGATATATGGTGCAAGTGTTTTTATTTGTTTGGTAATACTTCTTCTGGGTGGTGCCTGTGGCTCAGTGAGTAGGGCGCCGGCCCCATATACTGAGGGTGGTGTGTTCAAACCCGGCCCTGGCCAAACTGCAACAAAAAAATAGTCAGGCGTTGTGGCGGGCGCCTGTAGTCCCAGCTACTTGGGAGGCTGAGGCAAGAGAATTGGCTAAGCCCAAGAGCTGGAGGTTGCTGTGAACTGTGATGCCACAGCACTCTATTAAGGGTGACAAAGAGAGACTGTCTCTAAAAAAAAGAAAAGAAAAGAAAATACATCTCCTATAGTATCCTCATGGAGTGGAGAGAAGAGCTGAGTCTGGGATCAGAAGTTTTGGCTTGGTTCTAAATTTGTCTCCTCATTTGAAATTTGGGAGAACTCTTCCTTTCTGTCACTGTTTTCATCATTCTTAGCCTCCATGTCATTTTCCAATAACTTATATTTAGTGTGTGGAAATGAGTTCTCTTTGGAAAATGGAGAAGTTTCTGTCTTTGTAATGCGGTGGTTTGGCTGAACTTACTCAACAGCTGAATGCATTTTGTCTCTCTGGTCTGAAAAGAACCCCTTATCTGGAAGAACTGGAACAAAGAAGAGGCACAAAGCCATGCCTATCCTTGTTACTATGATAAAACCTTTGTACTTCTGTTTTAACACTGTTCTATCACCCTGTTGCTAATTTGTTTCACAGAACAGTCTCATATTTCTCAACAACTCAGGTCCTTTCTGTTTTCTTTCGTGTATTTATATTCTAATTGCATAATTTTACCTTCCCTTGTGATAAAATCTAACACTCAAATAGAATTGGAAATGAGAATGGGGATTCTTTCATTATTAATTACATTATTGTCTTCTCCTACGTCCTGTGTTAATTGGTAGCATCTCCTCATGGCCTGCTTCCTTCATATGTGTTAGATTACAGCAACTTGATGTCTGGGATATCAAGTGGAGTCCTTCTGCAGGGGAATTATTTCACAGCAGGGAATCATTTAAATTTCTAAAAATGTATTTTTATGTGTTTTAAGAGAAGGGACTCCAAGGGGAAAAAGGTAGAGAAATAATGTTTTACAAAATGCTCTCCCTTCTGTTAATCCATCCAATCTACACCCTTCTGAGAAGTAGCAGGTATGAACTCTATTTTAGAAATGAGGAGATTGAGGCCATCATTAGCAGAACTTCATTTTCCCAGAGTCACGCAGCAGCATATGGGAAAGCTGAGGCTTGAACCCTGGTCTTTTGACAACCAAAGTAATGCGACTGTGGCTTATCTAGAGGGATAGACTCTTTGGATTCTAATTGTCTTTTAGTTTAGGGATGCTGCCTGTGTAGTGGCATTTAGAAATAAATAGGGAATGTGAAGTAGTGTTTCAAGCCCAGTGGAAGCCCAATGTCTGCCACTCCCAGTAATCCAAAGCTAAGGATGTGAGTCTCTGTAGATTAACAAAGAGTATGTGCCTAATGCATTGGGCTCCAGTGAAAGAACAAAAACTACAAATTAGTCAAACAGAGCTCTTTCCATGTGTGTGACAGCCACTCTATCTCAGACCACATTCTGACCACAACTCCTCATCCAATTGATGAGGAGTTCTACACAGGACCATGGTTGCATTACACCTTCGGTCTGATTGGAGATGTAGGAAGAACTGGGATGCCATAGATCTTTCTGCTTTAGAGACAATGCTCATGATTGTTAATCCTTGAGGCAAGAGACCATGTCTCCAACAGCAGAGAGAGCTGTAGACAAAGTCAGAGTTATAGGCAGTAATGCTTGCAGTAGAGTGGCTTGGCTTAGTAAAACCATTTTAATAATCATATAGGATGAGCATTAAGGCCAGAATAAATCTTAGATATTGCTTTACAGGTGAGAAAACTAAGGCTAAGACTAGTAAGGTGACCTGTCCAAGGTCACATGCAAGTTAATGGCAAAGCAGAGCCTAGAATTTAGAGTTATTTCTTCTCCTTTGCTGTTCTTTCTTATGCAGGGCATTTTTAGGTACCAGTCCTGAAATTTGATGTGCACATTGAAAACACAAACACCTAGGGAGCTTAAAAAGTGCTGATGTCTGATCTCACCTACAGAGTTTCTAGTTTAACTGATGTGTCTTTAGGCATCAGAATTTTTTTTTTTTTTTTTGTAGAGACAGAGTTTCACTTTATCATCCATGGTAGAATGCCATGGCATCACACAGCTCACAGCAACCTCCAATTCTTGGGCTTAGGTGATTCCCTTGCCTCAGCCTCCCGAGTAGCTGGGACTACAGGCACCTGCCACAACACCTGGCTAGTTTTCTGTTTGTTTGTTTTTTTTGCAGTTTGGCTGAAGCCAAGTTTGAACCCGCCACCCTCAGTATATGGGGCCAGTGCCCTGCCCACTGAGCCACAGGCCCTGCCTGGGCATCAGAATTTTTAAAAGGCCCCCAGGTTGATTCTAGCACACAGGTTTAAGACCCTGAGACCAATGGTTCTCAACCCTGACATACAGAGTTGGTTTTTATTTTATTTTTTATTTTTATTATTCTTTTTAAATTTTATTTTTGCTATTGTTTCAGGTGAATTTGAGGGTACAAAGAATTAGGTTACAATGTTTGCATTTGTTGGGTGGAGTCCCTCTTATAATTATGTCCTTCCCCCAAGAGGTGTGCCAAACACTCTACCATAGTGTCCTTTAAGTGGTCGCACACTCATTCCCATTCTCCTGCCCTCTCTCCACTCCCTCTTTCCCTCTCTCCTTACCTTGAATTGATTTGAGTTTTTCTCTTTTGTGGGTGTGTGTTAGAGTGGGGGTGTGTTACTGGCTTCATATTAGTATTGAGCACATTGGATTCTTGCTTTTCTGTTCTTGTGATACTTTATTAAGAAGAATGTGTTTCACTTCCATCCAGGTCGATACAAAAGATGTAAAGTCTCCATCTTTCTTAATGTCTGAATAGTATTCCATGGTATACATATACCAGAGTTTGCTAATCTATTCCTGGGTTGGTGGGTGATTCCAAAGTATTCCACATTTTGGTGATTGTAAATTGAGCTGTGATAAACAATCTAGTGCAAATGTTCTTGTGACAAAATGATTTCTTTTTTTTCTGGGTGGACAGGGTTGGTTTTTAAACACATGTATGCCTGAAGCCCCATCCCAACACATTCAAATCTGAATCTATGAAAAGAAAATTGAAAGAGAGTGGAGGAGAAAGGATCTTTTGATAAGTAATATCTTTTTTCATTTTCTTTTTTGATCAGTAGGTCTTCAGTTCCAAAGTGATACTTGATCTGCCGTATGAGAACTGCTATGGCTATGTGCTCTCAAAAAAGAGCAAGCCTGCTTGGTTTCAGCTGCAAACAATCTTTTCTTTTGGGATTTCACATTGGTGATGTTATTACTTGGGTGGTGCTGTTAGAAACTAATGAGGAAGGAGGAGGGGCAAGATGGCTGACTAGAGACACTGGTTGTCAGATTGCCCCAAATAGAGGAAGATGTTTCAGGTGAGAAAGCATAGCCCAGGTGAAGTTCTGAAGGAAAAGTGCCAGAACCTGTTCTCACCAGAGAATCCAGGGTGATAGAGCAGAACAAGAAGGGACAAAATTTTGGTAGAGACTGAGCCCTGAGGAATTTGAAGCCTAGTAGAAAGGGTAAGTGGGAGGGTGCACTTTTCCTCCTCTCATACCTGTGTTGGGCTGCCCTCTTCCAATCTGTCGGAGAACTTTTTACCCTGATAAATACAGGAGCTGCTGCCATCTGTAGACTGATACCTCTTGGGAGCAGAGTACCGGGCTGCAGGCCTGCAGAGGGTAGCTTCCCCTTCCCATGGACCAAAGCTGAGAAAGTAGGCACCACATTGCCTCTGCACATACCATGTGCCTATAGTCAGTGAGGGAAGTCACAGCCCCTCAGTCTCTCTGTCACTGGAACCCACATGAACATTCCCCACATGAACTGTGATAACCACAAAAGAACAGAGAAACACAGGAGGGTAGCCGTGTTAGTGCTGCTGCCAGAGTTCTGAGCTGTAGGACTGGCTGCCCCAAGGAGACTGGGAAGTCCCCTAAGTGTTTTTTAGGACAAAGGAAGGCAGAACTTTCCTGCACCAGAGAGCCCCTGGCTCATGATCCAAAGCTGTCTGCACCCCTCCCAGAAGAGGTGCTCCTGGCCACTTTGGACCTTCTCCTCCTTCACTCCTCCCCAGTGAAATGGCATGGTTGAAAGGCTGTTTCCACTCAGGACTGGCAAGTGTTCCACAGGGGATGATTAAACTGGGGTTCTTGAGAGTGGCTGCCCTGGCAGAGCTTGGGGCACACTCCCTTCCCTCTAAAAGGAAGCAGTGAGCATTTTTTTGTGTGCCCCAAGGACAAAAGCTACTGCCTCCTCTGAGGGAGAGTGGGGCTAGCAGTCCTCTCTATGAGTTGCCTGTCTCTTCTGCCAGGATGCTGCCCATCCTAGAGGCAAGTCCCTGAAACAATTACACCTCCCATGCTGGAGCAATGTAGGCACAACCCACAGCCAGCCTATAGCCCTGCACACAGCCTATTACCTGCCTCTATCAGCTGTGCTGTAGCCAGGTCTGGGTGGGAGCTGGGGATCTGGGTGCTTTTGTGTCCCTGAAGGACAGAGACCACATTCACTGAGGAGAGAGGGGGTAGTGAGTGGCTTGTGTATCCCACAGTTGCTCACCACTGCCGGTCTTGTTAAGAGGGGTCAGCCCCTCCTGTTGCAAGGCTCACAGTACGTCTACCATTTTTCTGCCTGAACATTGCTCTAGAACAGGACAGCACTCTACCCCTCACTATCACAGCCAGTACCTGAACACAGGGAGGCTTAAGGGCATGTTTGCCAGCTCACTCTTGGTCTGGTCCTCATAGGACTCAAGCATGCCATCCAGGGGCCTGAGAACTGGAAATTACATAACCTAGTTGACCATCACTGACACATAAACACTCTCCCAGGGGTCTGAGGTCCAGCCAACCCAAATTGCCAGCAACACCACAGTGAGTACCTACCTGTATAACTCTCCCTGTCTACACTGAGAAGCAGAGTTGCAGGGAGAAAACAATAGGTGAACTGTAAAACCATCAGTTTTGAATTGAGGGAAGAGGTTCTAGATGAGAGAGAATCAGCCCAAGACCTCTGGCAATGTGAAAAACAGGCTTTTTCAATACCCCTAAAGGATCACTTGAGGTCTCCAGCAATGGACTTCTACCAAAAAGAAATTTTTGAAATGTTGGATATGGAATTCAAAATATGGATCACAAGTAAGCTCAATGGGATCAATGAGAAACTTGAAAACCAACACAAAGAGACAAACAAAGAAAAAATTCAGGACACGTATGAAAAATTCATTAAAGAGGTAGATAATTAAAAAAAATAACAGAACTACTGGAAATGATGGAGTCATTAAGGGAATTTCAAAATACAGCAGAAAGTTTTAACAACAGACAAGACCAAACAGAAGAAAGAATCTCAGAGCTGGAAGACAAATCTTTCAAAGTAATCTAGTCAGTCAAAACTAAAGAAAAAAGAATCAAGAGAAATGAAGATGGGCTCTGAGAAATAAGGGATTATATAAAATGCCCAAACATAAGAATCATAGGTATTCCTGAGAGGGAAAAAGCAAAAAAGTTTTTGGTAAACCTACTTGAAGGAAAAGTAGGGAAAAACTTGCCTGCTCTTGCTAGAGATTTAAACACTCAGATACAAGACAGTCATAGAACTCCTAGAAGATTTATTGCAAATAGGACATCATCACCAAGGCACATAATCATTAGTCTGGCTAAAGCAGAGTGAGGAGGAAATCCTACCAGGTGCAACATGAAAGCATGAAGTAACTTTTAAAGGAGAATCTGTCAGATTAACAATAGACTTCTCTGGCTCAGCGCCTGTGGCTCAAAGGGCTAAGGCGCCAACCACGTACACCTGAGCTGGCGGGTTCAAATCCAGGCCAGGCCCGCCAAACAACAATGATGGCTGCAACCAAAAAATGGTGGGGCGTTGTGGTGGGTGCCTGTAGTCCCAGCTACTTGGGAGGCAGAGGCAAGAGACTCACTTGAGCCCGGGAATTGGAGGTTGCTGTGAGCTGTGATGCCACAGCACTCTATCAAGGGTCACAGCTTGAGTCTCTGTCTCAAACAAAACAAAACAAAACAATAGACTTCTCAGCAGAAACTTTACAAGTAACAAAGAATTGGGATCCCATATTTAATATTCTTTAAAAATTTTTTTTCATATTTAATATTCTTAAACTGAATAAGTATCAGCCAATAATTTTTATTCTGCAAAACTATGTTCACTAAATAAAGGAGAAATAAAATATTTCTCAGATAAGCACAAACATTCAAAAGTAAAAATTCACAGCTCTATAAAATAGTAACACAAAGGAGAATATAAAGCAACTGGTAATAATCAACATGATGATTGGAACAGTATCTCACGGAACGGTATCTCACTTATCAATAATACCATTGAATATAAATTATCTACATGCCCCATTTAAAGGATAGACATTGATATAATAGATTAAAAAATCACAACCCAAATATCTTCTGTCTCCAAAAAACCCATTTGACCCATAAAGAGTCTGATAGACTCAAAGCGAATAGTTGGAAAAAATAATCTACACAAATGAAAACCAAAAGAAAGCAGGAGTAGCTATTATTATGTCAGATAAAACAGACTTTAAATCAACAATGGTAAAAAAAAAAAAGGAAAGGTGGTCATTATATAATGATGAAGGGATCAATTTGGCAGGATGATAGATACATCCACCTAACAACAGAGCTCCTAGATTCATAAACCAAACGCTATTAGACTTAAGAAATGAAATAAACAGGAGCATAATAAGTGGTGGACTTTAATGCTCCATTGATAGAACCAGACAGACCAGTGAGGATGAAAATCAATAAAGAAACACTGGGGACAGCGCCCGTGGCTCAAAGGAGTAGGGCGCCGGCTCCATATGCCGGAGGTGGCGGGTTCAAACCCAGCCCCCGCCAAAAACTGCAAAAAAAAAAAAAAAAAAAAAAAAAAAGAAACACTAGGCTTAAATGGGACTTTAGAACAAATGAACTTAATAGACATATACAGAACATTCTACCCCCAAACTGCAGCTATACATTCTTCTCGTCAGCACATGGGACATTTTTCAAGGTAGACCATATGTTAGGCCACAAAAAAAGTCACAGAAAAAAAAAATTATACCATGTATCTTTTCAGTCTACAGTAGAATAAAACTAGAAATCAATTCCAAGAGAAACTCTCAAAATTACACACATACATGGTTAAACAACCTGCTGCTGAAGATCTTTGGATCAACAATGAGATCAGGATAGAAATCAAAAAATGTTTTAATTGAATTGCAATTGCCACATGAACTACCAAAAACTCTGGGACACAGAAAAAGCAGTGTTTAGAGGAAGTTCATAGCACTAAATATCTGTATCAAAAAGACAGAAAAATTAAAAAAAAAGAAAGAAAGATCACCACCATAATCTAATATTATGCCTCAAGGGATTAGATAAACAAGAACAAACCAAACCCAAGGCTAGCAGAAGGCAAGAAATAACAAAGATCAAAGAGGAACTAAGTAAAATTAAAACAAACAAACACACCAAAGGATCAACGAAACAAAAGTCGGTTCTTTGAAAAGACAAATGAAATCAATAGATTATCCCAAGATAAATAATAATCAATAGATTATCCCTAGCTAGATTATCCAAACGCCAAGAGAGGATTCAAATAAGTTCAATTAGAAATGAAAAAGGAGATATTACAATTGATACTACAAAACACAAAAGATCATTTGAGACTACTAGAAACACCTCTATGCATACAAACTAGAAAATCTAAAGAACATAGATGAATTTTTTGAAATATACACCTCCCAAGCTTGAATCAGAAAGAAATGAAAATTCTGAGCAGATCAATATTGAGTTGTGAGACTGAATCAGTGATAAACTCCCCCTCCTCCCCCTGAAAAAGGACCTGGACAAAATGGATTGGTAGCTCAATTCTACCAGACCTACAAAAAAGAACTGGTGCCTATCTTACTGAAACTGTTCCACATCATCAAAAAGGCCAGCCAGTACAAGGGTACAACAAAAAAAGAAAGCTATAGTGGTGGCGCCTGTGGCTCAAGTAGTAGGGCGCCAGCCCCATATGCCAGAGGTGGCAGGTTCAAACCCATCTCTGGCCAAAAATTGCAAAAAAAAAAAAAAAAAGAAAGAAAACTATAGACTGATATCCTTTATGAACATAGAGGCAAAAATCCTCAACAAATACTGACAGAATCCAACAGCACATCAAAACAAAAAATTAGGCCGGGCGCCCGTAGCTCAATGGTTAGAGTGATAGCCCCATGCACCAGGGCTGGCAAGATCCAACCTGGCCAGGGCCTGCTAAACAAAACAAAACAATAACGAGAAAATTACTACAATCAAGTGGGTTTCATCCCAGAGTTGCAAGGATGGTTCAACATATATAAATCAATAAATCTGATTCACCACATAAGCAAAATTAAAACCAAATTATTTAAATAGATGCAGAAAAAGCATTCAACAAAACTCAGTTTCCTTTCATGATAAAAACCCTCAACAAATTAGGCATAGAAGGAACAGACCTTAAAATAACAAAAGCGTACAGTGCCTGTAGCTCAGTGGGTAGGGTGCTGGCCCCATATACGGAGGGTGGCAGGTTCAAACTCAGCCCCAGCCAAACTGCAACAACAAAAAAATAACTGGGTGCTGTGGCAGGTACCTGTAGTCCCAGCTACTTGGAAGGTTGAGGCAAGAGAATCACCTAAGTTGGAGGTTGCTGTGAGCTGTGATGCTACAGCACTCTACCAAGGGCAATAAAGTGAAACTCTGTCTATATATATATATATATAATAAATAATAATAAGAGCCATATATGACAAACCCATGGGCAACAACATACAGAATGGGGAATAGTTGAAGTCATCCCCTCTAAGAACTAACATAAGACAAGGATGTTTACTTTCACTACTTCTACCCAACAAAGTACTAGTATTCTTAGGCACAGCAATCAGGCAAGAGAAAGAAATAAAGGGGATCCAAATTGAACATTTGCTGAAGATATGATCTTATATCTAAAAAACCCTAAACCTTCCTCCAAAAGACTCCTAGAATTGATAAGTAAATTCAGTAAAGACTCAAGTTATAAAACTAAGGTATGCAAACCAGCAGCATTTGCATACACTAATAACAGCCAAGCTGAGAATCAAATCAAGAACTCAATTCCCACTTACAATAGCTGTTAAAAAAAATGAAGTATCTAGGAATATACTTAACCAAGGAGGTGAAAGACTTTTATAAGGAGAACTCACAAAACACTGATGAAGCAAATTGTTGATGGCAAAACAAATGGAAAGACATTTCATGCTCATGTATTAATGTATTAGAAGAAGTAGTATTGTTGAAATACCAACATCATTTTTCACAGAATTAGAAAAAAACCCTAAATTAAAAAGGAGCCCAAATAGCCAAAGCAATCCTACGCATAAAGAAAAAATCTGAAGCCACTCCATTATTTGACTCCCAATTATACTGCTAGGCTATAGTAACTACAAAAGCATGGCATTGGTATAAAAAGTAGACATATAGATCAATGGAACAAAATGGAGAACCCCAAAATAAAACCAAACACCTACAAAGTAGACAAAACATACCCTGAATAAAGGATAACCTATCAAAAATGATGCTCAGGAGACTGGGGAGCCACAAGCAGAACAATGAAACTGGATCTTTATCTCTTATCATACACAGAAATTAACTGAAGATGGATCAAAGACTTAAATGTAAGACCTGACCTTCTATAAACATTCTAGAAGAAAACATAGGAAAAATTCTCTGGACACTAGCTTGGGTAAAAAATTTATGACTAAGAACCCAAAGCAAGTACAACAAAACAAAACAAAACAACAAAAAAATGGGACTTAATTAAACTTAAAAATTTGATGCACAGAAAAAAAAAGATCAACAAATAGACAACCTACAGAATAAGAGAAAATAGTCTCAAATTATATATCTAAGAGTGTAATATATCTAAGAGTGTAACAACCCCAGTAAAAAGTGGGCAAAAGACACAAGCATTTTTCAAAAGAAGAGACACAAATGAGCAAAGAAATATATGAAAAACTGCTTTACATCACCAACTATCAGAAAAATGCAAATTAAAACCACAATGGGATACCACCATCTTACCTGAATCAGAATGGCCATTACTAAAAAGTCAAAAAACAATAGGTGATGGCCTGGATGTGGTGAAAAGGGAATGCTCATTCACTGTTGGTGGCAATGTACATAACAGTATGGAGATTCCTCAAAGAAGTAAAAGTAGGCCTACAGTTAGGTCCAGAAATCCCACTGCCGAATATTTTCTCAAAGGAAAAGAAGTCATTATATCAAGAAAACATAGCACAATTCACAATTGCAGGGATATGAAATTGACCTAAGTGGCCATCAACTAAAAGAAAACATGACATGTATATAAATACACATATATGTCATCCATGTAACAAAAAGTACTTGTACTCCCTAAATCTATTGAAATTACAAAAAAGGAAAAAGAAAAAAGAGAAAAAGAAACTAATGAAGAAAGAGGACAGAGCATCTCATTCCTGGAAAACTCTCCTGGAGGCGAAAATGACCATTTACAGTAAATTATTGTTTGCAGTCATTACAATGTGTTCCCTCCAAAATTCAAGTGTGGCCAATGTGATAGTATTAAAGGTGGGGCCTTTTGGAGGTGATTAGGCTGAGAGGGCTCCTCCCTTGTTAATGTGATTAAGGATCTTCTAAAAGAGGTGTCACATTAAACTGATAAAAGTAAGGAAATATAAGGATGGTCACTTCATATTTGTTAAGGGAAACAGTCAACATGATGAGATTTCAATTATTAATATTTATGCACCCAATCAGAATGCTCCTCAATTTATAAGAGAGACTCTAACTGAAATGAGCAACTTGATTACCTCCAGCACTATAATAGCCAGATATTTTAATACCCCGTTGGCTGTGTTGGATAGATCCTCCAATAAGAAACTAAACAGAAATTTTAGACGTAAAATTAACCATTCAACAGTTGGATTTAACAGACATACACAGAACATTTCATCCTAACAAAACTGAATACACATTCTTCTCATTAGCGCATGGAACATCCTCCAAAATTGATCACATCTTAGATCACAAGGCTAATCTCAGCAAATTAAAAAAAATAGAAATTATTCCTTGTATCTTCTCAGACCATCATGGAAAAAAAGTTGAACTCAGTAAAAATAGGAATTTGAAAACTCACACAAATACATGGAAACTAAATAATCTTATGCTAAATGATAGCTGGGTCATAGATGAGATTAAGAAAGAAATTACCAAATTTTTGGAGCAAAATGATAGTGAAGACATGAACTACCAGAACCTCTGGGATGCTGCAAAGGCAGTCCTAAGAGGGAAATTTATAGCATTGCAAACCTTCCTCAAGAGAATGGAAAGAGAGGAAATCAACATCTTAATGGAACAGCTCAAGCAACTGGAAAAGGAAGAACATTCCAACCCAAAACCCAGCAGAAGAAAAGAAATAACCAAAATTAGAGCAGAATTAAGTGAAATTGAAAATGAAAGAATTGGCTTGGCGCCTGTGGCTCAACGGGCTAAGGCACCAGCCATGTACACTTGAGCTGGCAGGTTCGAATCCAGCCCAGGCCTGCCAAACAATGACAGCTGCAACCAAAAAATGGCCGGGCGTTGTGGAGGGCGCCTGTAGTCCCAGCTACTTGGAAGGCAGAGGCAAGAGACTCGCTTGAGCCCAGGAATTGGAGGTTGCTGTGAGCTGCGATGCCACAGCACTCTATCCAGGGTAACAGCTTGAGGCTCTGTCTAAAAAAAAAAAAAAAAAAAAAAAAAAAAAAAACAGAAAGAAAGAAAATAAAAGAATTATACAACAGATTAATGAATCAAAAAGTTGGTTTTTTGAAAAGGTCAATAAAATAGATAGACCTTTGGCTAACCTAACCAGAAATAAAAGAGTAAAATCTCTAATTTCATCAATCAGAAATAACAGAGATGAGATAAGCACAGACTTTGCAGAAATTCGAAATCTTGAATAGCCAAGACATTACTCAGAAATAAAAGCAAATAAGGTGGAATCAAGCTACCAGACTCCAGACTACTATAAATCTATAGTGATCAAAACAGCATGGTATTGGGACAAAAATAGAGGTAGATGTACGAAACAGAATTGAGAACCAAGAGATGAAGCCAGACACTTACCATCATTTGATCTTCAATAAGCCTACCAAAAACTTAAATTGGGGGAAAGACTCCCTATTTGACAAATGGTGCTGGGTGAATTGGCTGGAGACTTGTAGAAGACTGAAACTGGACCCACACCTTTCACCTCTAACAAAAATTGACTCTCACTGGATAAAAGACTTAAACCTAAGACATGAAACCATAAAGATT
>CAUYRH010117327.1:0-14928 GCA_963574655.1 Perodicticus potto | reverse complement strand
TCCTCATTTATAAGTGAAATATGTTTGTAATTTCCCTTTATAATAATATATTTTTTCCAATTTTAATATCAGGTATATCCAGATGAAGTAGAATGATTTTGAAGTATTTCTTATTTTTCTATTGTCTATAAGATTTGGCATCACCTGTTTTTTGAAATTATCTTCTATTTTTATTTATTTATTTATTTGAGACAGAGCCTCAAGCTGTCGCCCTGGATAGAGTGCTGTGGCATTACAGCTCACAGCAACCTCCAACTCCTGGGCTCAAGCGAGTCTCCTGCCTCAGCCTCCCAAGTAGCTGGGACTACAGGCGCCCGCCACAACGCCTGGCCATTTAATGGTTGCAGCCGTCATTATTGTTTGGCGGGTCCGGGCTGGATTCAAACCCACCAGCTCAGGTGTACGTGGCTGGTGCCTTAGCCCGTTTAGCCACAGGCGCTGAGCCATTATCTTCTATTTTTATTTATAAATATTAGTTGTCTATTTTTTGAGAAGTTACCTGATGACTCCATACTGAACCTCAGAGTCAAAGCATTCTATGACAGACATACTTTTATCTGACAACGTGAATGTTACTTTTTTTGCATTATTATTATCATTATTATTGCTCAATATTTTGTTGCAGCAAACATCTGATTTCTTTTCCAAATGTATTTATCTTTGTTAGTTCTTTGCAAGGTTTTTGTTTCTAGTCCTTCTCTTAAACATTGTTATTGTTATTAAATTTTAAGCATTTTTAATTTCGTGAAGGGAAAAAGTGGAAACCAAATAAACTCATGTATACGTATAGAGAAAATATGTTTGTTACTTCTTGCGTTTCTTGAACTCCCAACACACTCATTTTGAGCATGCTAAAACCAAATAAAACATGAAATACAACTTTGTCATGTCCTTGCTTAAGCACGGACCCGTGCTTCTGGTTTCAGTGGGACCTTCTGAGGTGGCCTCTGTCTCGCTGAGGCCATTGTGGTGCCCCTGGAACCAGACCCGGTAGCCCAGCCCTGCCTTTGCTGTGCTCCGCGCTGTGGCAGCACCTACGTGCTGCTAAACCTTTCCTGTCTGCCATTCCCTCCTGGACACCTACC
This sequence comes from Perodicticus potto, assembly GCA_963574655.1. NCBI lineage: Eukaryota > Metazoa > Chordata > Mammalia > Primates > Lorisidae > Perodicticus > Perodicticus potto. Next base: position 13,843 of record CAUYRH010117327.1, on the reverse strand, counting down.
TGCTTCTTTTGCCGCCCTTGACCTCTGAGTTCTCCTTTTCATTCCTCCTCTTGTGCCAAAACTCCCAATGTCACACTCCCTTCTGGCCACACTTTCTTTTGTCACCGAAACCATCCCACCCACTTCCCTTTATGATCTGACACCTCCCGGAGTCTGGGTCTGCCCCTCTCTCTCTCGTGACTTCCAGTCTCTCTGCTTCCTTGGTACACATCCCTGTTTGAGTATCTCAGAGGTTTTTTTCAAACTTACGCCAAAAATAGTAGTCTTTACCTTCCACGGTGTGCCCCAGTGCGTCTGTAGGATGAAGCACCATGTGCCCGCTGATACAGTCAACACCGGCCCAATGTCATTTTCTTGTTTCTTACATTTTAAAATGAGTTCCGCTAGTGATCACTGAGACCTAAAAACAACTCAAATGTCTTTTAACTGATAAATGGGCAAGCTCACGTTGGTATATTCACACAATACAATGCTACGGGCCCCTAACAAATTACGGATGCTTGCAATAACCTGAACGGATCTAGAACACTCTCCACGTTACACCAAGTGACTGAAGCCAAACATTCACAGACATGGGGCTCTGGAAGAGGCACAGTTTCAGGGATGGAGACCGGACCGTGGCTGCTCGGGGCCCAGGGTGTGGGAGGTGGAGGATTTGAATAGGAGTGGAGCAGCTGTGTGTTGGTGACCTTGATCTGTGTCTGGACTGTGATGGTGGTTATACTGCTCTGGGCAGTTGGCAAATCTTGAAAAACCGGATATCAAACAAGTACATTTTAATGCACATAACCCCCCCCCCACCAAATTTCCAGGAATTGTTTATTGTTTGCAATGCCTGCTGGCCCCTCTTGAGTCATGCAAAGGGGGTGCAACGTAACCGAGGCTGAGCATGAAGAGTGATGTCACACGGTGGTGACTGACGGTGAGCGTGTGGCCCTTCGCAGCTGTGACTCAGGCAGACTGCGCTGTCTGGCTGTTCGTACCCTCCCTCTTGGATCACTCTTTTCTGAGCTACGCTTGTTTTCCCTATAAATAAGGCATGGCCTTAAAGACACAAAAGGGACTGGGGCACACAGGGCTTCACATGGTAATTAAATGCTGCACCACCAGCTTTATTCTTTTGGCAAACTGGAAATGAAACAAAGGCACACCTCTGATTCGGAGTTCGGAGTGATGTCCCTGGGAACTGGCAGGAGTGAAATAGTGCAGGAAGGCTTGTGTGCCGCCCACCCCGAGGCATCTGTGTGTTCTGCTTTCCACCCTGCACTGGCCTTGGTCTCAGGTAAGGAGACCTTTCCAGTTGGGTCTTTCCCACACGCAGGTGTGCAGGGACAGAGCAGAGCCTGGCCCATGGTGAACGGTAGCTTCCCATCCACTGAATTCATTTCTGTATCCAAATGTCACGTGATCTGCTGGGCAGAAAACTCAGGATGAGCAGACTTGGGGAGAACACGCTGACTGTCTGAACACAATCGTATTGTGGTTGGTGTTTAACAATGAAGATTCAGACAATGTATACACGGTTTAAGTTTATAAAGTGCTTTCACACATCTTAACCCTTTTATTTTTTATTTAATTAATTAATTAATTTATTTTAGAGACAGCATCTCACTTTGTCCCCCTCAGTAGAGTGTGTTGGTGTCATAGCTCACGGCAACCTCCAGCTCTTGGGCTTAGGCGATTCTCTTGCCTCAGCCTCCCGAGTAGCTGGGACCACAGGCACCCGCCACAATGCCCGGCTATTTGTTTTTTTTTTTATTGCAATTTGTCTGGGGCCAGCTTTGAACCCGCCACCCTTGGTACGTGGGGACGGCACCCTACTCACTGAGCCACAGGCGTTGCCGAATCTTAATCCTTTTAATCTTCAAGTTCAGATGGGGAAATCATGGCCAAGTCAAGGCCAGAGTTGGGTTTTTATAGGATGGCTACCTCACATCCACCCCCACATCTATCCTGGGAAGATACTGTATTTAACAGAACAGACTTGAATTGGGGCTTTTTTTGTTTTTTATTATGTCTAAATCACATTCTTTGAAACTGCTGTTTTCTTTCTGTATTTATTTATTTATTTATTTTAATATAGATGAGTTCCGTGAGGTCCAGAGAAGAGCAGAGAGTGGGGAAGGCCGTTTGGCCTGTGAGTTGCATCTTCACTGAATGAGGCCTTAAGCCTTGGAGCGTGAGCCCGTGGGTCTGGGGTGCTGGTGTTGTCCACATGACACAGGGCTGAGCTGCTTTCTACATGGACTGGAAGGTGAGTGAGTAGAGGTTTGTGAGGTTTGGATTCTTGAGGGTCAATGAAGGGTTGGTCAAGTCACATTGGTTAAAGATACATAAACAGGAAGTGATGGGAAGAGGAGGCATGAGTACAGCTCGGGTGGTGGGTAAAAATCTGAGCTCCGCAGGCTGCAGGAGGAAGGATCAGAATGACTTGTGAATACTACAGCTGAGTGGGAACTGTGTGATCTGGGCCGACCTCTTCCCCCACTCTGTCCCCACCCTGCAGAGCCGGGATCACAGGGTTTGTTACCTACGCCGCAGACCTCACCAGGCCCATTTGCAGCTCTCACAAGTGTTGAGGGCCTGTCACTGCCAACGCCACATCTTCTTGTGCAGTCTGCCCCACACCCCCTGTGGGGTCCCGGTATCCCCACTTCACTTGTGGAGAGAGTTAAGTCACAGGCTTGCAGGTGTGACAGAGAGGAGCCAGAGTGCATGATTTCATAGCACGGACTCTGAGCGCAGTGTGACAATGGTCAGCCGATTCCAACCGGTGACACGTACACAAGTTGGGACAGGCTGCTCCCCTTGGTTACTTGGTCGTTATTTTCACTCACAATATGACAAGCAGCAACAGAATTGTCATACATAGGTATCTTTTCCCCAGCTGGGCATAGTGGAAAAACAAACTTGGAAAATTTGTATATGTCCCGAGCTTTAAAAAAATTGTGTAGCTATTCCTTCATTTCCTTTATAACTAAGAAAATGAACACTCTGTGGTCACAGAGAGGAAACAAGCCAAGATATAATAACAGAAAACTGAGGACCCACTTACAAAATGTACCGCTGTGTTCTCAGGACAGAGCCCAGCAGCACGGCTCTGCCGTCTATCAGGTCAGTGGGTTTCACGGAGCATCAATACTTCAAGATTTTAGTTTGTAACTGCTTTTTGTGGTTTTCAGTAATTTAATCGTCATCATTTTTGAAATAAACTTACTTGGTGTTCTTGGCAGGGATTAAACAGGGAAAAGTAGTATTGTTTTGGAGGAGGAGAGGAGAGAGAGGGCAGGGAAGAGGGAGAGAGAGAGGCAGAGACAGAGATAGACAGAGATCCTGGGTGAAGGGAAGATGGCAGAAAGCCATCCCAAGAGGTATGGGGAGCCAGCTGGAGGAGGCACGCTTTCTTTCCACAGGAGGAAAAGTGAGTTTTATGTGGACTTGGCCGCCGAGTACTTGGGAATAACTTTGCAGCCGAGTCCCTGTGGTCCCCCTGACCTGTGAGTCCAGCTGCAGCCCCCCCCCAGCCCCCACCCCAGCACAGCAGCCGGTCCGCAGAGTGTCACACCAGCAGGACCATGTCCCAGGCCAGCCACGTCTTCACAGGGAGGGGCGAACATGGACTAGGGGACCCAGGTTCACCTTTTCAAAGGATCGTGGGTACTTTTCCACCCCTGGAAGTTGTGGCATCAACTTTCCTGGTTCTCCGGGGAGAACTTTCTGCCCTGTACAGAGAGGGCGGAGCACTTCTCTTCTGTAGAGAGACCGTCTCTGTCCTCTGTAGAGGGAAGCATGTGCTAATTAGCTCTGAGAGTCAGATGAGTGATCTCCCCTTTCTAGGCCTATTTCTTTGTGCTGTTGTTGACAGTATGAAGGTTTTGAGCCTGATCAATAGCGTTCTTCAGTTTTCCTTTTTTCTTTTGCAATGAGATCTATGTCTCAGGTGAAAGGTGACTCAGAACTGAAACATCTCTAACAAGAATAAGCAAGCAGTTGGCGAGGTCAGCAGAGCAGAGGGCAGGGGGACAAGCCAGACGGTGTCCCTTCTCGGACAAAGCCCCTCCCCAGGGGACAGGCCTTAGGCTCTGTCCCGGGTTCCTGTGGCGTCACCAAAAAGATAGAGGAAATTTCTCCTGTTTTATCTCTAAGAGTCTCTACTATTCTGTGAGCTGCTCTGAGTCAGAGGAGACCACGTAAGGAAAAGCTCCAAGTGAGGCTGGAGTGCGCTGGTCAGTGACCCAGAGGGGCTGGTTTCTGGCCTCCGGAGCATTCGGCCTATGGGCTGTGCAGGAAGTCGGCAGGAACAGAGCTCAGACTTCAGCTCTAAGGAGGTGGCTTTGTTTTCCCCTGCAGAAGTAAGACGCTGAAAGAGTCAGTTTCCTTGTTTCTAAAAGTGAAGATGAAAACACGATTTCCAGATCTAGACCTGTGAGGACACCAGGGATCTGCCTGGGACGATCCGCGCGAACGATGGGCACACGGTGATCGCGTCCCTTAACAGAAATGCAATTTGCTTAAACTTCCCAGGCTCACTGAGTTGCTGGAAATGGTCTCTCAGAGAACCCCAGCACACGCGCTCCTCGGATTCCCCATTTTTTACATTTTTTCCACATACGCACATTTTATCTTCTCTCTCGGTCCCTATTTGTCTCTCTCTCTCTTTCTTTCTAAAGGTAGCTATTTAGACAGCAGTCGTGTGGCCACGTGTGCACAGAGCTCACAGGCACCTGAGCGTGTGACTTGTGGAGTTTGAATTTGTCGTCTCTCTACGCCATTTTAAAATAGGTTAGATATGTCTGTTCTTTTTTTAATATTTCAACATGTAAGCCCTAAGAACAAGAATATTCTCTTTAATAATGACAATGCCATTATAATTAGGGAATTTAACTTTTTAACGATCATTTCACCTGATCTGCATTCTAATATGTGTATTTGTCAATTGTCCCAGTAACTGGTAAGCGGTTCCCCCTCCAGTGACGGGGGTGCGGGCGTCCATTTAGCCATCGTGTCCTTTGAATCTCTCTTCCTGGAAGGCTCCTCAGTCTTTATGACACAGACCTTTTTACAGCCCGTCTTCGGGGGGTTTGTCTGCTGATCCTCTGTGATTGGGGCTGTGAATCCACGCAGGGGCTCCTGAGTGGCGGTTTTGCTCCTGCAGGCATCACACCCAGAGGCTCCAGGCACCCATTCCTTCCTTTCCTGATCTTTTGATCACACCATCCAAGTGCCATCTCCTTTTGCCGCTGTATTGTTACTTTTTCCTCCTATAACTAATAAACAATCTATGAGCCCGAGAGTGTTCCACTTCCCGGCACATTTCCCCCGAGCTTCGGCAGCCCTGACGGTCCTTGATGCTGGGATGGCCGAGACACGGTGATATGGCTTCTTCATCAGCATCCTCCTCTTCTGTCAGGGGCTTCCCGCCCAAAGGAGGAACTCTCTCTAGGCCGAGAGAACAGGGTGTTGAAAGGCAGGTTCCTGTTGTCAGAAAAGAACTTTCTGCGGGTGGGAAGTGAGGCTGGAGCTGGAGGTTATTGCAGCCCCAAGTGGCTGGGAACAAGCCTGGCACTAAAGCCCGGGAAGCGAGGAACCTTCTAGATGAGGAAGGAAGATGCCATAACGGGAGACCCCTTGGTGTAGAACGAGTCGGGACACAGGTGCAGGCAAAGTGGGGTGCAGGTCCCCCTGGAGCCACCTTTAAATGGTTAACTAGGAAAGTATCTCTGCTGTGAGTCTGTCCATCCACGACACTGTCTCACCGACCTCACAGCATTTTCCTGTGTTTCCGACGACGGTGGATGCAAAGTGCCAAGTGCAGAGTTTACATCACATGAGCGCTCACGAAACCCCTCTCTGCTTCCTCCCCCCCCCCCCAGGTGTTCTGGTATCGCCATGGAAACTCACCTCTCTGCTTTCAATGAAGCCCCTTTAAAAATTTTGCAATTACTTTAAAAGCTCATTTTTTTTCCATCTGAAATGAGAAATTCTAAAGGTAATAATATACTATATTTTCTGCTAAAAGTAAATTAAATGAAAGGTCAAAGCTGCTTCTGAACTCAACTAGGAAGACTCAGAGATGCTTTTATTGCAAAATTGTTTTCATTATTTTTGGTACATTAAACATAACAAAACTAATTATTTTCCATGATGATAAGGATGGCCTGATTTTACTATTATAAGCCAAATACTGTAATTGTAATTGCTGCTTTAAGAACTGTATACCTAGCCTTGACATTTGGTGGGCATTTCACCGAATGCTTCACCGTCCCTACTGGTTTTCCCCCAAATGGTTCGGAGCGTCCGTGGGACCTGCAGAAAGTCTGATTGCCGGAAGACGGCAAGCTGGGTAGTAACTTACTCTGTCTCCAAAGCAGGTGGCTCTGTACTCCGGGGGACTCTGAACCGGGATTTCAGTGTGAGGAGAATTCCACAGTTTTTATGTGCTTCTCTCTGCTTGACTTAACGCAGAACCAAATGCAATCACGTGATCAAGGCAGAGATGAGTCCTGCTCCCCACCAATTCAGCGTGTTCTCCTCAGCTCCCAGTCTGTTCTGCAGTTACGTTGAGGCCGACTGACTCCTGCAACGATTAGAATCTGAGCACAATGGTGTGCTAATTCCATCTGAGAAACACTGAAGGTGGGTGCTTCTTTCCTCCTCTCCCCGTGCTGCGGTGACCCGAGAGGAGAGATGCTAAGAGGTTGCATTACAGATGAAGGCAGCTTGGATCCCCGCGTCACCAGCTGGAGGCGCATGCCCTGAGCCCAGGCAAACTGCACTAGACTGTGTGTGCAGCAGAAATCAACTTCTGCTGTGCCAAGACGCCGTGATTGCAAAATTTATGTGTTACTGCAAGACAACCTACCCAGCCCTGAGCAGAGAATCCTTTGTGGTGACCAGTTAACATGGGATTTGTAAAAGCCTCATTATTTTGAGTGTGAAGGAGGCTAGATGCCTCCCCTTACTGTCATCAAAGTGAACACCGAGGGACGTGACCTCTATTTCTATTTTTAGGCAAATCAAACACTGTCTTTCTTTGTTTTAAAAGAGAAGGGTAACAGGAACAATGAATTTCTGCCTTTTCTTATTGAGATTTATCTTAAACTGAAGGAACAAATCTTCTGCTCAAGAGGGTAGGGGAATAATCCCTACAAAGAGGAGTTTGTATACTCAGGAGGACATGTTTTAAATAATGTCTACACAAAATGCATCTGCAAACAGTGCAATCTAAAGGAAAGAAGTCACAGCTAATGAGATTCAGCCTGATTAGAGAAAATGATTTTTTAAGTCACTGTGGGTTTTCACTTTTGCACGGGGAGGCTAGGCTTTGTCTGAATCTTATTAATAAGAGCGTGATGCTGAGATAACTAAGGCTGATAAAGAATAAATACAATTTGACTGGCTTCAGCTACAAATATCACGTGTTTTGAAAGATTACTATAAGTGACTCAAATTTGTGTAATTCTTTTATAAAGCAAGTTTTTTTTTGTCAGACTACATAATATTTTTCAATTTTCCTGGATGAGAAATGGCAAAAGAGGTTAATTAGAAGTCAGCTGAACACTACTGAGGCACTTAAACGTGTAATTTCTTGAGCTCTAAACTTAAATAGCTCAAACTATTTTTAAAAAGTAGCTGACCATTATACTTCATGCCTTTCTTCTTTAAACATATTTTTTGTTTCCTTAGCTTGATTTAAAATCTTACCCTAAAAGTTTTCAAAATTCTAGATTTTAAGTAATCACGCCCTCTTATCAATGAATGGATGAGTCAATGAGTTCTTGAGAGAATTAGCCAGGTACAGAGTCTCTTCCGATGCCTGGAACACCCATTCCAGGCTGCCACACCCACCTTTGCTTGTGTCACCCCCTCGCCTCTTGCCCCGTCTGTCACCTTCCCTCACCCTCTGTTGAGTCATCCAGCTGTTACCCATCTGTCAGAATCCTGTCAGTTCTTCATGACTCAGTCCAAATTGTTCACGCTCTGAGTTGCCCTAATGGTCACTCCTTCTCTTAATTCCCTGTCATACTCTTTGGAAAACTCATGTATCAGTTCAGGGAATTTGCCTTTGCTGCTATGTTGCTAATTTTCTTTTCAGGCTTGTAGGCTGCTGTGGACTGAATGCTTGTGACCCTCCAAATGTGTATACCAAAGTCCACATCCCCAGCACCATGGTGTTTGGAAGTGAGGTCTTGGAGGGATAATTAGGCTAATTATGGGTGGAGCCCTCATCAATGGGATTAGTGCCCTCCCAAGGGGGGAAAAAGGCCAGAAATCACTCTCTGTCACACCCCCCTATGCCAACGAGAAAATGGCATCTGTGAACTAGAAAGGGGGGTTTCACTGGCTTCCTGATCTTGGAGCTTCCAAGGTGCCTTGTTGTTTAAGACACCACACATGGAGTATTCTGTTATGGCAGCCTAGACTGACACAGACAGATGCCTTATTTCTTCTTTTGTGCTGTAAGTTTCCTAGGATGGGGGAGGCTTCCTGATGCCTGTGGAGCACCCCTGGATTGTCTGGAGTGGGCTTGGTAATGGAAGAAACATGAACTTTTCCATAATGTGACTATTTTTTCCATAATGTGACTATTTCAGGATCTGCATTTAGCTCCCTTTGCAATAGCGAGTTCTTCTTCCCATGAAGAAGAGAGAAAACACGCATTTACTCCAGCCCAGAAGCAAGGCCTGGGCACAGAGCCAAGGCCAGCTGTGGAGCGGAGTGGAACTGAGTGAGGGAGACAGTTCTGGAGCCTTGAACACAGAGAGAGGCAGACTCATAAAGGGATGGGGATATTTTTTGTATTGTAAAAAAATAAAAATTTATGTATTAATATTTAAAGTTAGCTGCGAACATTTATCAAATGCAGATTAAGGATTTTCTCTAATCACTAGTAGGACTCTGGGGAACTCAGCTCATTTTGGATAAGTAATCATGCAACAGCATACAAGCCTTGTTTTGCCTTCTAGAGCCCCTGTCAGAACTTTAGTTTTTCCAAGGTAGGTTCCTGCTCCACCGCTAAGGCTGGAGTACAGTGGCAGGATCACAGCTCACTGTGGCCTCCAACATGTGGGCTGCAGTGATCCTCCCTGCTCAGCCTCGCAAGTTGCTAGGACTACAGGTGCACACCAGTAAGTCCAGCTAACTTTAAAAAAATTTTTTTTTGTAGATACAGGAATCTCACATTGCTCAGGATGGTACCAAATTCCTGCCCTCAAGCAATCCTCCCACCTCTACCTCTGATAGTGCTAGGATTACCGGTATGAGCCGTCATGCCCAACCCTGGACTTTTAAGGCCAGAGGCTGCATATTCTCTCCACGCTCCACCACATTTGACACATTTCTCACCTACTTAGAATGACCTGGCTTTTTACGAGGATGACTCCTTCGCCGGTTTTCTTGAAAAAACAAACAACCAAAAAACTTCACCCTGATAATTTCATACATTTCATATGTATGAAACTGTACCCTGATAATTTCCTATCACCTCTGCTGAGAAACAAAGAGGGTTGTTCTTCCACTTTTCTTCACGCCTTCACGTTCAGTGGGTTGTTTCTGTGGCTGCACCTGCATCACGCCTGTTCCAGCCCCTCTCTACTGGGTCGCTTTCTCCTGTTCCCTGAGACAGCGTAAGCTCTGTAGAGGCAGGAACTAAGCCTGTCTCCTGAGCTGCTCTCTCCCCCTTTCCCTAGCATGCTGCTTTGACTCCATAAATATCTGTCAAGAAACAGAGACACAGTCTGTGAGAGAAGAAGAAATGACGGCACGCCAAACCAGAAACCTGTCTCCTCTTGCAGCTGTATCTGGCTGAAATTGTTCATGTCGTGGAGGAAGAGCTGTGCATGGACACCCGAAGTCTACTGTGCCCGTTTATACCACCGGGCATTCGTAGCAATACGGAAAACTGTGTAGAGGCCTCACTCTGTGGATTGAGTGTGGTCATTTTCACCTATGTGGCTTTTGGGACCCTGTAGTTTCAACTGGAAATTGAAACAAATTCTTTTCTGGAGAGAGACTGTTCTGTCTGATCAATGGCTTCATCTGATCATTGCCGCCAAGTTTCATCCTCAGAATGGAAAGTTCCATGGGAATGTCCACCTTGCATCAGGCAGCCGTAACTAAGGGTTGACACTACTGTTGACACAGGCTTCCAGTGGGGCAGCGCCTGTCATGTGCTGGGTGCTGTGTCAAGGAGTCTGCATCAATAACAGAGAGGGAAGTCCCTGAGCAAGGCTGGCAATCTGATCATCCTACTGCATTAATTTATATACATGACATTTATTGGGTTCACACCATGAGCAAGATGTTGGACTCAGCATCAGAGATACAACAGGAAATAAAGTAAATGCAAATTCTCCTGGAAATTTCAAGTCAGTAGAGGAGAGGAGAGAAATGAGATTAAATCTGAAAATATTGATTGCATCAGGTGTTAAGAATATTATAAACAAGTACAGTAGAGAAGAGAAAAGGGAGTTCTGGGGGAAACAATTTCATAGAGAGCTCAGGGAACATGTCTTAGTCTGTCTAGGCCACTAACAAGTGTCTTATGAAGTAGACATAAAAAAATAGAAACCTATTTCTCACAGTTCTGGAAGCTGGCAAGTCCCAGACCAAGAACTTTCAGACTCACAGGTGGAGCCTTCCCTGTGTCCTCACATGGTGGAGGGGACAAAGCGGCAATCTGGCCTCTCTCTTCAGGCACTGTCTCGTTCATGAGGGCCACACCTCCGTGGCCTAGTCACTCCTGATAGGGCCCATCTCCTCACGCCAGTGCCTTGGGCATTGAGGCTTTAATGCAAGCATTCTGGGGGACACAGATGTTGAGGCCATAACCGGAGGCTTCACTGATTAGGGTACATGTGAGCAAAATCCTTACAGAAGTAGGACAGGAAACTATCAGGATACCTTTGAAGAACATCACAGGCAGAAGAATGGCATGGGCAAAGTCCTGGCATGGGCAAAGCTGGAGTGTTTGGGGAACAGCGCCCAAGTTGTGTTAGAACAAAGTAAGTGAGTGAACAGAGGACCATGTGGAGGAGGGGCCGGACCATGCTGCACCTTGGGGCTGTTTTGGTGATGAAGGCCGTATTCTGATCTGGTTCGCATCTCAAAATGATGATCCGGCTCCTGTGGTTAGAACAGACTGAGAGGGAAAGGGAAGACGTGGGAGCCTAATAGGGACCTGTCACAATCGTCCACAATAGACGTGGTGACGTGGCCCAGCGTTTTCCTTCTGCAGATGACGAGAACTGTTCAGATTCAGAGTGCACCTTTAGGTGGGACCGTAAGGTTTGCTGGTGGATTAGATGTGGGTTATAAGAGAATCAGAGAAATCAAGGATGGCACCAGAGTTTTCACCCTGAGCGACTTGGAATATGAAGTTTCTGTTTACTGAGATGGAAAGAGTGAAGGAGAGACACATTTGGTAGAAAAGGTTAAGATGGAGAGGTTGAATCAAGTCTGAAGCTCCTACTGGTTACCCAATGGGGATGTTAAGTTGGGGTTGGACTTCAGAAGACTGTTAGGAGCAGGAGGGCCGGAGATGCTAACTTGAGGGTATATGATGTAAGGATGGCATTAGAACCCTGGAAACCAATTACACCGGTCTAAGAAATTGGGGTAGAGAGATTAGAAGCTCAAGGACCAAGATGGTGGGCATCCCTGCATGGAGGGAAGGTGCCTATTCAGGGAGGCAGATGTGTGGACAGTGTTAGGAGGGTGAGAGTCTTTGTTTTGTGGAAGATAAAGGGGCAGGAAGCAGGATGGCTGAGTCGGCTTCCAGCTCTGATGCAGCGACCCCAGGGGTCTGAAGTGAAGAGTGCCCTTTAAAGGAGCCCCACGTGGGACAGATTGGCCAGGGTCTGGCATGCTTTCCATGCTCAGCCCCACGTGGGACAGATTGGCCAGGGTCTGGCATGCTTTCCATGCTCTGTCATTGATTAGAGCCTTCTGACAAAGGCCTGGTCTCAGCTTGGACTCTGGTAGACCCCACAGGCCCTCACTCAAGGCCCGTTGCTAACAGTTATATTTGCAACTGAACATCATAATATTTTTCTTGAAGGAAGATGTGAGCAACATACTTTCATGACTGCGGCATACACCACTGTTAGCCTGGAGGGTGCTTAAGCACAGAAAAACCAGGTGCCCAGCCTGAAGCCACAAAGCAAGTGGACTTGAACCCTGGCAGCCCAACTGCAGATCCCCATACCCACTGTTCACATCTGACAGTGTCCCAGAGCAAATGACATTTTGTTAGGCCTTGCACCCAGAACTCACATAAGGAGGTGCTGCCCTGGGCTGGGCGGATGTGAGCTTCATGACACTTCTGGAAGGTTCTCTCCTCCTCCTCATGTGCCAAGGCCAACCACGTAAACACCACACAGCCGATCCTTGAACCAAACTGAGAAGTATTCATGGGTGACTCAGAAATGCTCCCTCCTGCATGAAGCTTTCTCTGGTTCTCTAAGGAAAAGCTTAATTTTGTTTTTTTTTTTTTTTGAGACAGAGCCTCAAGTTGTCACCCTGGAGAGAGTGCTGTGGCATCACAGCTCACAGCAACCTCCAATTCCTGGACTCAAGCGAGTCTCCTGCCTCCTCCTCCCAAGCAGCTGGGACCACAGGTGCCTGCCACAATGCCCGGCCATTTTTTGGTTGCAGCCGTCGTCATTTGGCGGGCCCGGGCTGGATTCGAACCCGCCAGCTCAGGTGTACGTGGCTGGCGCCTTAGCCTGTTGAGCCACAGGCGCCGAGCCCTTGATTTTGTTTTTTGACCCCTTTAAGTTTTAGTGTGTCATCCTAATTACCATTGTGACTTTGTTTTTTTAGAATATGAAAGTATAAGTTTATTTTATATTAGTGAAGAGAGGAGGGGAAGAGATGAGAAGAGAGAGAGGCGGGAGGGAGAGAAAAGGAGTCTCCGTCATGACCTCTGCCTCCTGGTGTAAGCGTGTGCCCGTCCCCGGTCATACGCCATCAGCTCTCCGTCTGCCATAGCCGCTTGAGGGAATCAAGCCCCATTGCCTGACCCGTCCTGGGGCCCTTGCTCTACCAGGCTGGATCCATCGTCCCTCTACCCGTCTCCTCAACCCCCAGTGCCTTCTTTCCAACTTGCTCTTCCTCTTGGAATTATGGCTCTTTCTCCAAGATTCAGTGGGGAGCGCTTTGCTTTGGACGCCATTTCCTCTTCACATCCTGCCGATCTCATTTCTATGTCTGTCCTCGCCTTCCCACTCACCCCACGCTGGTGGCTCTTGGAGGCTTGGGGTGCTGACCTGAAGTAAGATGCCTTTCACATCCCCACCCATATACTTGGCCTCCGTGCAATCAGAACACAATTGTTCCACTAAAGTCTCACGTCTACACCACTGCACAACACACACTGATAATTTCTGGACTGTTTTATTCCTTTTATTAAAAAAAAAAAGGCTCTCTGCAGCCCGGTGCATTGATTGAATGACCTGCCGATGGGTCTATACATGCAGCGTGACAAACGCTGCCCACTGGGGACCCCATCAGTGCTCGCGGCAATCCTGACATCCCTGGTGTGCTTGTCTGCCCCTCCCCACCTCGGGCAAGTGGTGAACCATGAGGATGGGATCAAGTGTGCCCTTACTCTTTCTTCTGTTTTAGCATCAGCACAGCTGAGGAACAAGCTGAGTGCATCTGTGCTCCAGGTGTAAAGTGTATGACATTCCCAGGACACTGGATGTGGACCCTTCCCCGGAGGAATTATTGCATGATCTTAACCGTGGGAATGGCAGCTGTTAATAATAAAGGATATAATAATAAAAGGAAAAGAACAGCACAGATTGCGGAACAATAACAAAAACATGTTCCTCATTAGGGA
>CAUYRH010117324.1:0-60886 GCA_963574655.1 Perodicticus potto | reverse complement strand
CAAAAAATTGAAGAGGAAGGAATCTTCCCCAACACTTTCTATGAAGCAAACATCACCCTGATACCAAAACCAGGAAAAGACCCAATTAAAAAGGAGAATTTCAGACCAATTTCACTTATGAATATAGATGGAAAAATTCTCAACAAAATCTTAGCCAATAGATTACAGCTTATCATTAAAAAAGTCATACATCATGATCAAGTAGGCTTCATCCCAGGGATGCAAGGCTGGTTTATGCAAGTTCATAAACGTTATCCACCGTATTAATAGAAACAAAAACAAAGCCCATATGATTCTCTCAATAGATGCAGAAAAAGCATTCAATAAATCCAGCAACCTTTTCTAATTAGAGCACTAAGAGTATAGGTATACGTGTCACATTTATGAAACTGATTGAAGCTATCTATGACAAACCCACAGCTAATATTTTACTGAATGGAGTAAAACTGAAAGCTTTTCCTCTTAGAATTGGAACCAGACAAGGTTGTTCTCTGTCACTATTACTATTCAACATAGTGCTGTAAGTTTTAGCCAATACAATTAGGCAAGACAAGGAAATAAAAGGCATTCAAATGGGAGCAGAAGAGGGCAAACTCTCCCTCTTTGCTGACGATATGATCTTCTATTTAGAGAACCCCAAAGACGCAACCACAAAACTCCTGGAAGTCATCAAAGAGTACAGTGATGGGGCGGCGCCTGTGGCTCATTGAGTAGGGCGCAGGCCCCATATACCGAAGGTGGCAGGTTCAAACCCGGCCTTGGCTGAACTGCAAAAAATAGAAAAATAGCCGGCGTTGTGGTGGGCGCCTGTAGTCCCAGCTACTCGGGAGGATGAGGCAAGAGAATCGCCTAAGCCCAGGAGCTGGAGGTTGCTGTGAGCTGTGTGACACCACGGCACTCCACCGAGGGTGATAAAGTGAGACTCTGTCTCTACAAAAAAAAAAAAAAAATACAGTGATGTCTCACGATTTAAAATCAATGTCCACAAGTCAGTAGCCTTTGTATACTCCAGTAACAGTCAAGATGAGAGGCTAATTAAGGACACAACTCCCTTCACCATAGCTTCAAAGAAAATCAAATATCTAGGAATATACCTAACAAAGGAGGTGAGGGACCTCTATAAAGAAAATTATGAAATCCTAAGAAAGAAAATAGCAGAGAATATTAACAAATGGAAAAACATTCCATGATCATGGCTGGGAAGAATCAACATTGTTAAAATGTCTATACTTCCCAAAGCAATCCACCTATTCAATGCCATCCCTATTAAGATACCAACATCGTACTTTCAAGATTTGGAAAAAATGAGTTTGCATTTTGTGTGGACCCAGAAAAAACTCCGTATAGCTAAGGCAGTTCTTAGTAATAAAAACAAAGCTGGGGCATCACCATACCAGATTTTAGGCTGCATTACAAAGCCATAGTGGTCAAGACAGCATGGCACTGGCACAAAAATAGAGACATAGACATTTGGAATCAAATAGAAAACCAGGAAATGTAACTAACATCTTACAACCACCTAATCTTCGATAAACAGATCAAGAACATACCTTGGGAGAAAGACTCCTTATTCAATAAATGGTACTGGGAGAACTGGATATCCACATGTAAAAGGCTGAAACTGAACCCACACCTTTCTCCACTCACAAAAGTTGATTCGAGATGGATAAAGGACTTAAATTTAAGGCATGATACAATAAAAATCCTCAAAGCAAGCATAGGAAAAACACTGGAATAGATCAGCCTGGGGAAAGAATTCATGAAGAACACTGCCATGGGAATTGCAACAACTACAAAAATAAACAAATGGGACTTAATTAAACTAAAAAGCTTCTGTACAGCTAACCGAGACAACAATCAAAGCAAATTGACAACCTACACAATGGGAAAGGATATTTGCATATTTTGAATCAGACAAAAGCTTGATAACTAGGATCTATGGAGAACTCAATCCACATGAAAAAAGCCAACAGTCCCATATATCAATGGGCAAGAGACATGAGTAGATCCTTCTCTAAAGAAGACAGATGAAATTGCTAACAAACACATGAAAAAATGCTCATCATCCCTACGTATTAGAGAAATGCAAATCAAAACCACCTTGAGATACCATCTAACCCCAGAAAGAATGGCCCACATCACAAAATCTCCAAACTGCAGTTGCTGGCGTGGATGTGGAGAGAAGGGAACACTTTTACACTGCTGTGAGACTGCAAACTGATACAACCTTTTTGGAAGAAAGTATGGAGAACTCTCAAAGAACCCAAGCTAGACCTCCCATTCGATCCTGCAATCCCATTTCATTATTGGGCAAAAGGAAAAAAATCCTTTTATCATAAGGACACTTGCACTAGACTGTTTATTGCAGCTCAATTTACAATCGCCAAAATGTAGAAACAGCCTAAATGTCCACCAACCCAGGAATGGATTAACAAACTATGGTATATGTACACTATGGAATACTATTCAGCCATTAAAAAAAATGGAAACTTTACATCCTTTGTATTAACCTGGATGGAAGTGGAACACATTATTCTTAGTGAAGCATCACAAGAATGAAGAAGCATGAATCCCATGTACTCAATTTTGATATGAGGACAATTAATGACACGGTGGGGAGTGGGGAAAGGGGAGAGCAGAGAGAGAAAGAATGAGGGAGGGGTGTGGAAAGGAAGAGCAGAGAGAGGGAAGGAGCGAGGGAGGGGGGGTCTTGGTGTGTGCCACACCTTTTGGGGGCAAAACACGTAAGAGGGACTTTACCTAACAAATATAATCAGTGTAACCTGAGGCTTTCTTGTACCCTCAATGAATCCCCAACAATGAAAAAAAAAAAAAAAAAAGGAATATCCCTTTAACAAAAAAAGAAACCTGAGCTGAGAGAGCTGACACAAGATGCAACAGTGTCCTTGGCCACTCCCCTTCTCCACAGGTCCTGGTCCCCAGTCTTGGTCCCTCCCAACTCCTCTTCCTTCCAACGGTCTGCAATGCAGCCAAGTGCACTCACAGCCTCTCGGGTGCTGCCGCCTGCATGGAAACCACTCCCAGGCCTCTGCAAGCCCCCATCACCTCTGGAGGAGTCCTTGGAAGGGGATAAATACTGTCCCTGCTCCACTTTTTTTTTTTTGAGACAAGAGTCTCACTATGTCAACCCTCGAGAGAGTTCTGTGGCATCACAGCTCACAACAACCTCAAACTCTCCGGCTTACGTGATTCTCTTGCCTCAGCCTCCAGAGTAGCTGGGACTACAGGTGCCTGCCACAATGCCCGACTATTTTTTGGTTGCAGTTGTCATTGTTGTTTATCAGGCCCAGGGTGGACTTGAACCTGCCAGCCTTGGTATATGTGGCTGGCGCTCTACTCATTGAGCTATGGGCACCAAGCCCTGATCTACCTTTCAAGGGCAGGTTCAAAGGCCTACAAATCTGAAGACTTCCAGCAAGAACTCACAGGGTACCAGGCCCAGCTTTCAAGAAAGTCCTTGTCATAGATGCGGTAAAGCACCTGCTCTAAGTCTTTGGGTGACACAGAAAGAGCACCCTTCCCACCAGCACTAACACAGAATGCAGAGATCATGGCCTCACAGTCACCCTGACAATGAACAGGATGTAATTTAAAATACTTAAACAGCAACAGGTGTTGGAAGCACTATGTGCAGACAGTAGAAGTTCATTTTTCTTGCTGGTGGGGCCCTCTACTGAAGCCACCAGAGACTGAGCGGGGTCTCGGACCTTATTCCACTCTGATACTGTGTGACTAAAGTATCCTGAGGAGGACTAGGGAACATCCTCTGTCCAGTAGGCTGGTGCCTGTGCCAGGTAACTGGAAAACCAGGTTCTCCCCAGACGATTCCTGAGCAATCAACCTTAAAAACTCCTATGCTAACTGACAAAGTTTATAAGTGGATTATAAACAAAGTACATTCACAAAGGGCCTACTAGTATTGAGTGTGCTGGAAGGAGCAAAGACAGAACAGGAAGCAGGATCCCCATGGAGGGAATCAAGGGTCCTCTTTATGGATAATGTGGTCAGCTTTATGGCTAAAGTCCAAACAAATCCAGATAGCTCAATATGCTGGACAAATATGGCAGCTCTTTGACTATATACCCCTTCAGCCTTTTGAATTTGTATGTGCATTCTTTCCTGGTTAAAAAAAAATTCCATCGGCATCAATAATATCCTTCTTCCCTTGTTGCTAATTTGCCTAAGAACGACTTCCAGAGTTTTTCCTCCAGTATAAGACTTCAGTGTTATAATCTGTCAGAGGAATACAATGTTCTTAAACCTTGGTATCCAATATTACTCTTTTGGTACCAGACTGCGAGATCCTTTAGAAGATAAACATGAGTTGGGCATGGTGGCTCACACCTGTAATCGTAGCACTCTGGGAGGCCAAGGGAGGAGGATCCCTTGAGGTCAGGAGATTGAGACCAGCCTGAGTAAAAGCAAAGATCCTGTCTCTACTAAAAATAGAAAAAAATCAACAGGAAGTGCTGGTGCACACCTATAGTCCCAGCTACTTGGGAGACTGAAGCAGGAGGATCACTTGAGCCCAAGAGTTAGAGACTACTGTGAGCTATGATGATACCATTGTACTCTATTCAGGATAACATTAAAAAAAGGCTTGGTGCCTGTGGCTCAAGTGGCTAAGGCACCAGCCATGTACACCTGAGCTGTTGGGTTCGAATCCAGCCTAGGCCCGCCAAACAACAATGACGACTGCAACCAAAAAAAAAAAAAAAAAAATGGCAGGGCGTTGTGGTGGGCGCCTGTAGTCCCAGTTACTTGGGAGGCAGAGGCAAGAGACTCGCTTGAGCCCAGGAATCGGAGGTTGCTGTGAGCTGTGATGCTACAGCACTCTATCCAGGGTGACAGCTTGAGGCTCTGTCTCAGAACAAAACAAAACAAAAAACCCGTAGCATAAGACAGGAAAATAGCTACATTTAAAAAATAGGTAAAACAACTTTCTGCGCACTCTACAAATTCAGATGCAGAAACAACACTTCCTCTTGAGTTACTCTTGGACCTACAGTACCATCGGTTACAACGAGCACTGCTACTCACAAGCACCACGCCTCCGCAACCTTCACGCTGTAAACAGAAAAGCATGGTTAACAAAAAGCAGGCTGCGCGGGCCGCAGCCCGTCAGGGCCGGAACCGCGGGGGTCACCCCGGCCCCGCCTCTGCCGGCGCCCGCGCTCCTCACACCGGGGAAACGTAGGCCGGTCGCGGTCTCCGCGTCCCGGACGCTGCCACCCTAGCGAAAAGGCAAAGCACAGTGGGCTCCAGCTGTCGAGGACGACGCCCGAAAGGCCAGCTGACCCCGGCCCGAACTGACCTGCCGCTGCCTCCATCCCGCCACCCGCTGGAACTCGCGGCTTCCGGCCGCTTCGGCCCCAGGACCGTGCGCTGCAGCCAGAGTGAAGAGCCTTCGAGCCAATGGGCAGCTCGACCCCGCCCCTACCCCCTCTTGATAGGACTAGTGTCGCTTGCTTCAGCCAATTAATCGCCGGAGGAGTTCCTCAGACCAGCCCACACGTTCTGGCTTAGACAAAACGCGGGGAGCTTACTTCCCTGCCACGCTCGCTAGTGGGAGACGTCCAATGGACGCGCAGGCTCTCTCTCTGACTGCTTGAGATGTAACCAATGGGAACATGGGATCAGGATTGACAGGCCCTGCAACTTCTCGGCCGTAGCTGCGCTGGCCGGAGACCCGCCCTCCACCCGAAGCCCGGAGCCGGGCGCACCCGCCCAGGTAGCCGGGGCCAATACGGCGCGGGGGGCGGGGATTGTTTACGTCCCGCTCAGGAGGGGAAAGTAGGTCAGCGCCGATCCGGCGGATCGCGGCGGCGGCTCGGCTGCAGGTGAGCGGCGGCGGGGCTGCGGTCGGCGCCTCCCAGATCCTGTATCGGGCCCCACGGACCCCGGAGGGGTCAAGGCGGGCCGCGCGCGCTGACCTTGCTGGCCTGGCCGGCCCGGGAGCGGCGGCCGCTAGCACTGTCAGGCCCGCCCGCCCTTTGTTCCTCCGAACGGCCGATTCAGCGCCCGGAGTCTGGACTTGCTCGGCGCCAGCCTCTTGGCCGCGGGGCTGCCCTTGCTTCCTCCTAGGCCCACACGGGCCGGGCCGCGAGAACCAGGAAATAGGCCTGACGGGTGCGAGCCTCTGGCCTCTAGGTTTGGCGCGGGCCGCCTGGCTTTTTGCGGTGACAGCCGCGTCTGGCCATTCATTCGGCGTGCATCACGTGGCGCCCACTGTGTGCTGCAAATGTGGCGAGTGGAGATTAAGCCGGGATGGGAGCCCATTGTAGCCGCGAGCTTCAGTGCGGGCCGGTAGAGGTTTAGTCAGCATCGGCGGAGGTGGGCCTGGTGCTGCCCGCGGACGCGCTTCCAGGCCTGGGAAGCTGCACCTGCGCTCGTTCGCCCACCCGATGCTCGGGGCGTCCGTGGCCCTGGCCGGTCCTTATGTGGCGAATAGTTCCCGCCCTCATTGGGATTTCAGCCCGGGAGAGCCAGGCATTAGACAGTCCCAGAGATCAGCGTGTCAACGTTAAGTTGGATCTGGAAGATGAGGGCTGAAGGTAGAGTAGGTGGAGGGGAGCGTTCAGGGCAAAGGGCAGGAACGAGTAGGCAACTTACAGGAGGCAGGGTGACTCCAGGAAGCAGAGAACCAGACTTCGTAGAATTCTGCATTTTATTCCAATAACAATGGCAAGGCACAAATGGGTTTTAGGATTTGTGTTGCACAACAGAACTTGGCTGTGGTGAGTGAAGTGGAAGTTTGAGTCATGTGGTCCAGGAGATGATGGTGGGGCTGCCTGTCAGCAACAAAGAGACTCAAGTGCAGTGGGTGGCATCTGGCCATGGTGGGCAGGAGGAAGGGTGTGTCAGGGATGGATGGCAGCCGTGTTTCTGGCATGAAGAACTGGGAGGTTAAAGATGCCACTTGTCAAATTGGACAATGGAGGAGGAGCCAGTAAAGGTTAGAGATGCAGGCAGGGCAGCCAAGTTCATGAGGAGCTGGAGAGAGAGGGCTTAAGAGTCACATTCTGGAGTCATGGACATCTGGATGGCATTTCACACCATCTACCTAGGTTTTATCAAGGTGCTCAGATACCTGAGTGAGGTACTGGCTTGCAGACAGTTCTGGAGCTCTGGCTCAGCATCTACCTGGCTTCTGCCTCCAGGTGGGTCTGTGGCCCAGCCTGCAGACAAAGGCCTGGGGGTGGTGGTGCTGGGGGCTATTCTTACAGGTTCCATGTCTTCTTTTGCTCAGAACCTGTTTTTTCCCCAGATTCTCTCCACCATGGCCAGACGCCCCCGGAGCAGCAGGGCATGGCATTTTGTCCTGAGTGCAGCCCGCCGAGATGCAGATGCCCGAGCTATGGCTCTGGCAGGCACCACTAACTGGGGATATGACTCTGATGGGCAGGTAAGTCCCAGTGAATAAGGCTGGAATGAAGTGTGGAGATGCTTGAAGCGGGTGTTACCCGACTGGGAAGCTTTACGAAGTTCCTGAAGCCAAGGATGGAGCAGACCTGGGGCTGAATTCTGGGTGTGCCACACTCAGGGAGGTTCTTTAACCTGGTAAAGGACACACAGCCTTAGGGGGTGACAGGATCTTAGAGCAGGCACCATATTCTTCTCTTCTCTGAAAAATGCAGTTCATGGATGTTGGCAGTTTTGGGTCAGTTCATTCAACAGAAATTCTCCATTGTGTCTACCCAACTAGTTTCCAGAGATAGCTGTTACTAACTTGTGGATCTTTATTCTGCCAGTACAAATATGTACTCTGTATATATGTGTAAGAAAGAGAACCATGATTCTTGAAAACCAAAATTCCTGGGCCTTCTCCCACTCAGGGAATCCCCAAAATATGAAGGTCCATGGAGAGGCTCAGGTGTTTGTCTGCAGCCCATGCTGGCCCGTGTACCTGTGGGCTATGCTGATGTCTGCTGTGGCAGGGCCCTTTGGGTGGCACTGAGGCAGGAAGGGGGTGAGGTTTCTCAGCTGGTTTCTTGACATCTTCCTTAGACCAGATTAGGAGTTTGGCCATTACCTAATGGAGCTGTTGCTTGGGTGACTTTTCTCTGCCTTGCTGTCTGAGCCAGGTGACCTGGGAGGGACTGGGTCCCTCTCCTACCACCGAGGTCTTCTCCCTTAGCCCTACGGGACCACCAGGCATTGGGGGGAGGATCAGAAACCATAGTTTGCCGACCGACCTGCTCCAGACCGGGAGGGGCTAGGCCTACATTCCTTCCCTGCCTCTAGCTCCCACTAGTCATGTGGCTAAGCAGGCTGCTGTCTGCCCATTTGATAGGCTCATGGCCCTGGCAGGCAGGTGGTGTCTACAGGCTGGGTGCGGTCTCTGACATATGCATGCTGCTTGTCCTCTGTCACCAAATGGGCCTGCAGGCATGTGCATGGGCAGGTCATTCTGGGCACCTTGGAAGATTGAATTGACACACAACTCTGTTCCCTTTGCCCACAAAGCTGCCAGTGGAATCAAGTCTCTCTCCTTCTGGGACCTGGGGTGATAGCCTCGGGGTTCAGTTCTGGACCCTGACTCCTGAGTGGGCCTGCCTTGGCTTTGGGGTGATTCCCCTCCCATGCCAGAGGCATGTAGTCCTCTAGGTCTGCCTTCTCTTCAGGGTAGGACTCTCCTCTTCAGAGGACAGCTGTTCTGAAGTTGGGTTACTGATAAGACCACATTTGCCTGGAAGCTGAGTGAGCTTCCTGGGTCCTGGTTCTTTGTGGCTTCTCCTGAAGAAGCAGGCCCTCTGGGGTGGCACATGTTGCAGTTGATTTCTGAGGGGGCTGCCCATGTCCCCACAGGTGCCCCTCTCTGACAGACCTCCTTACTCAGCTCTCTCCTGTTGACTCAGTCAGTTCACTTAACAACTGTGGTCTCTGTGCAGTCGTAAAAGGCAAGATTAGAGGGCTTCCCTTGAAGAAATTTTGTTCTAGTAGGAAAAGGCCCAGAAACAGAGCAAAGGAGAATTTCAGAGAAGTGCAATAAGAAGAAAATGAAACAGGTGAAGGGTCTGGAAGAGCCTCACTGATGGTAATTAGCCTCTGTGCTTGAAACAACGGTTCTATACAGGATAGGGGATGGCAGATGTACAGAGCCCTTCCATGGGAGCCAGTGTGACTGAGGGTGGCAGAGAACAGGGGTGCAGAGGCCATGCCCGGGTACATGCTGCAGTGGGTAGGCTTTCTTAGGGCAGCAGGGATCTGCCTGCGGTAGAGGAAGGAGCCTGGGGCCCTGCTGGCTGTGGCTGAGCCCAGCTGTGAGGTCTCAAGGCCTGGCATGAGTCAGGGCCTGCAGGGGCTGGGTGAGCAAGCCAGCAGAGGCATGGGAAGGACCCAGGCTCACAGAAACCAAACCTGGTTGACCTCCTGGGAGGGGTTCTGTAGGTCAGTCTGTGGCCAGAACCTGACCAGCTCAGTCTTGGCATCTGGCCACTGGGCCAAGATCAGGACCCTATGATGAAGAACTTGCCACAAGGACTTAGCCCCTTGGAGATGGTGGCTGAGCCCTAGCTTCCTGCCTCCCTGCAGCACATGTTCACTGGGCCTTGTGAGAGAGCAACCCTTGCCATTGACAGGCTGGGTCCTTGCTGTGAGCCAGCTGCTATCTGGGGGGAACCTGTGCTGCTGTCTTGTGGCTTGTGATGCACAACCTGCCTTGAGAAAGCTGGGTAGGGAGCCTGGGGCACTATCTTGGGTGTCCACTAGTAGCTGGACCTCCAGGGAACTACCGGCTCTAGGCCTATGGGCAAGTGGCCTTGCCAGTTCTGGCACTAGGTGTGGGCAGGAGCCATGCCCTGGGGCACAGCAAGGTGGGTCATGCTGTGCACATGGGACATCAGGCAGTTCTTCCAGCTCCTTCATCAGCAGATCAGAACTGTTTCAGTCCCCCGGGGGTGGGGTGGAGAGGGGTCAGGGCCAGCAGAGACTGGGTGACAGGCAGGACAGTGTGTCCTTTCCTCCCAGCACAGTGACTCAGATTCCGACCCTGAGAGTGCGCCCCTGCCGCCGTCCATCCCCAGTGCCGTGCCTGTGACTGGAGAGTCCTTCTGTGACTGTGCTGGCCAAAGTGAGGCTGCCTCTTGCAGCACCCTGCACGCAGCCCATCGGGGCAAGGACTGCCGTTGTGGGGAGGAAGACGAGTGTGAGTGCCAGTGAGCTGTGCTGTGAGGATCGTGCCAGTGGGCAGGCTTGGGGGTGAGCCTAGGGGAGCTCTAGTGGCTGCCCCAGCCTGGGCCTCTCCTTGCAGATTTTGACTGGGTGTGGGATGATGTGAACAAGTCCTCGGCCACTCTCCTGAGCTGTGACAACCGCAAAGTCAGCTTCCACGTGGAATACAGTTGCGGCACTGCAGCCATCCGGGGCACCAAGGAGCTGGGGGAAGGCCAGCACTTCTGGGAGATCAAGATGACCTCGCCTGTTTATGGCACCGACATGGTAAGTGGCCATAGGCCCAGGGGTGGAAGAGAGGGTGCCCTTGGAGGTCCTTCTGCCCAGCCCCATTGCTCCTAGATGGTGGGCATTGGGACATCAGATGTGGACCTAGACAAGTACCATCACACATTCTGCAGCCTACTTGGCAGGGATGAGGACAGCTGGGGACTCTCCTACACAGGTTTGTGCAGCCCAGGGTGGGGCAGGTAGAGCAGGGCAGGGCCAGGCTCCTGGGCTCACCCCTGCCCCACTGCCCTTAGGGCTCCTTCACCACAAGGGAGACAAGACAAGCTTCTCCTCGAGGTTTGGCCAGGGCTCCATCATCGGTGTACACCTGGACACCTGGCACGGGACACTGACTTTCTTCAAGAACAGGAAGTGCATAGGTGAGGGTGGCAAGGGCACAGCTTCTCCCAGTCATGATCTTGCATGGAGACAGGCACCCAAGTCTTCCTGAAAGGTTTTCTCCTAGGAATTGGAGGTCCCAGTATCCCCAGAGGGTGGGCCAGGGTCCAGTGCAAGTCCAGGCTGGAATCTCACGGACCAAGGTGTGAGTCCCAACATCCCACTCAGTTGCACAGTGGCTCATGAGGTCACCTTAGCACGATGCCTGAGGGGCTGATCGGGCAGCATGACCCTTCCTTGCCCTTCTCACCGGCCCAGGGCTCAGGTTGGGCCCCTCCCTTCCAGGAGTGGCAGCCACCAAGCTGCAGAACAAGAAGTTCTACCCGATGGTGTGCTCCACAGCAGCCAAGAGCAGCATGAAGGTGATCCGCTCCTGTGCCAGCGTCACCTCCCTGCAGTATTTGTGTTGTTATCGGCTGCGGCAGCTGCGGCCAGACTCAGGGGACACGCTTGAGGGCCTACCCCTGCCACCTGGCCTCAAGCAGGTGCTGCACAACAAGCTGGGCTGGGTGCTGAGCATGAACTGCAGCTACCGCAAGTCCCCAGCACCCTCACCCAAGGCAGTGGCTGTAGCCAGTCCCAACAGCCCTGAGACCAGGCCCTGCCAGAGGAAACGCTGCCGACGGACCTAACTTATTTTCCAATGAAAATTGCCTTCTTGGGCTGGGACAGCTCTTTTCTCTGTCCCTTCCTTCCAACCACACTCCAGGGCAGAAAAGGGAGGAGTTGGGTGAAGTATCTGGAGCCATCTCCCAGCCTCCTCTGAGGCCAGGACAGCCCTTCCTATAGGGCCTCCAGGGCCACAGGCCACTGAGTGTCTAAGTCCATTCTGCTGCCTGTGCTAGCTGGGGAAGCAGCTGCCTGGCCTTGAGTCTCCCAGGGGGCTGCTATCTGCTGCCTGAGACCTTGGAGCTCAGCTGTCCTGTTTCTGTGGCCTTGGTTTTTTCCTAACTTGCTTTGCATGTGACCGGCTGCTCCTCTGTCACAGAGACTTCCGTGACTGTAATAAACATAAGAGTCTAACTCTAACATGCACACAACTGTGAGATTAAGCAAACCCACACAGGGAGGTCTGGGGCTCACTGGTTGTCTATGGATTTCTCCTGCTGAGTCTGACTCCATCCTGACACCCTTGGGAGAGGCACCCTTCCTCCCTAGAAACTCCTTACTGCTTCTCTCAGAGGGTGCCACCCATGCCCCCAGGTGGCATAGGGGACCTGGCTGCTACCCCTCAGATTGTCCTAGCTGGACCCCCCCTCACTGCCCAGGCCCTCTACCGGCATGCCACCTAGTAGACAAGAACTTGCTCATCTGCTCATCCCAGTTATCCAAGAACTTTCCCTGTCACCCCTTGTCCTCCCTGTGAGGTAAGACCCAGCCAGAGGGTGAGAGCTCATCCTAGGCTAAGGGTACTAGTTTTGCCCCCTCCCTGCAAGGTATCCTGTCCAGTCAGTCCCTGAGGCTGTGTACTATCCTACTGATAGGCAGGAGAGGAGGCCCCACCAGGTCCTGCAACCGTAGTCAGGAGCCCAGGTCCAACAGGAGGTCAGGGTTGGTGGTGGTCAGGAAGAGGCAGATGCGACGGGAGAGGTCAGGCCCCACTCTACGGGGCCGTGTGCCCTTACCAGCCTTCACGGGGAGGTCAGCCAGGAGGCCCAGGCGCTCCTGCTCTGTGCTGCAGGCCTTGAGTGCCTAGGGGCAGGCATAGGGATGAGCAGGTGGGCTTGGAAGACCTGGCCTCCATGAGGTAGGGGTAAGTGGGGAGCCCACCTGCTGTAGGAGGCGGGGGGAGGGGAAGGCAGTGACAACAGCATCAGCCACAGCTGGGCTGACCCGATTAAACTGCCTGATCTGACTCCACCAGGCCCTCCGCAGCCCTGTGCCATCTCTTGTCATTGGCTTGCCCACTGCCCAGCGCCCTGTGGTGCAGAAGGAAAAGGCATGGGATTCCTGGTACTGCCTGAACAGGGAAGAGCAGAAAGATCTTTTAGCGATTCCACCCTTCCTAAACACCCCTTTCCCAGCATGCATCAAAACCCACCAGCCCTGCTTTGACCTCAAAGAGGCCAGGAAGGCACCACAACCTCCAAGTGACCCTATTCCCCCTCCCAGCACAGCCTGCAGCTTGGGCAGAAGTACACACTTGAAAGGGCGCTGAGCAAGGGCTTTGGTGATGGCGCAGACATGCTGACTCAGCTCCTTCCAAGAGGCCACCAGCAACACGTCTAGATTTGCCCAGAGCTGCAGGAGTACCAAGGCCTGGGGAGGATGCAAACAATGGGCAGGAGCTGGAGAAAGGATCCCCTGGGGACACTCAGTCCCCCTGAGATCAATCCTGCACACCACCCTGGGAACCAAACCCAGCAGAGGGCAGCCCAAGTGCCACAACTAAGGCCAACTAACTCACCAATCCAAACTGGCCCTCACCTCCTCTACCTCTGGCCAGCCGACAGCCACCTTGGCATGGGCCACCTCTGGACTCTCGGGCTGGTGTGCCTCCTTGGGGATGGGCTGGTGAGACCTGAGCAGAGATGACGGTACCTCTGGCTTGCCACTCCCTATGGGTCCTACCCTCCCTGAGTTCTCCTGCCCCTCTAGAGCCCATAGCAGCCTCCAGATGACCCACCACCCTCCCTGAGCCCCTGTCCCAGGCATCAGGATGAGTGATACCACAGGTAAGCGTCCAGCCCAATGATGGCCAGATGGGGGCAGGAGGGGATCTCAGGAAAAGTCCAGGGCACTGCATGGGCTGGGCTAGAGACCTGCAGGAAAGAGCATGTAGCACATATTTAATCAAGGGAGGGCTGCAGCAGCAGGATCCACGGGCCACCTGGCCACAGGCACTTTGTACAAGAACAGCAAGCACAAGAGTGAGCCAGTGGTACAGGAGGAGCCTGGCGGCACTTCTGCCCTGTCACCTCTTCTGAGAAAACCAGCTCTGTACATCCCATGAGGTGGAGGGGACTAAAGAAAACTCCTGGACATATCCTAGGTTTCTAGAAGGGTTAGATAGAGCCCCTCATTCCTGGTCCACCTCTGCACCCACCCCCTGGCATGTACCTGGCACACAGCAGATGCCTGACAAGGGCTGATACTTGGACACTGGGACCTAACAAAGGATCTAAGCTGATTACAAACTGGCACAATCCATCACCAGACCATTGTCTGTTTCTTCTTCAGCCAAGGCTGCTTGAGCAGCAGGGCAGGGGCTGCACTGTCAGTTTCAAATCTGCCCTCCACCCCCATCACTTCTTGGCCTTTTGGCTAAGATCAAGGGTCAAATCTACCCCCAGCTGTGCATGGACACTTCCAATCAAGTCCCAGGTTCCTGGCCAGTCCACTGCCCCCAACTCCTGAGCCTCCCTACTCTCTCAAAGACCTTTTCCTTGCTTCAGCCTTCCAGAAGCAGCTACGGCTCCTCAAGAGTTGCTGAAGCTCTTGCCAGTGCCCCAAAAGGCTCAGAGGCTTTCTTCATCTCACCCTCAACCTCTCCATGGTTTCTGACCAGAGGGGGATCCCAACCTCCCACATTCTCTGTTTCAGCTACTCTCCCCTCGTGCAGAAACTGGCAGAATCTGGCTGAGGAACCCAGCCTCTCATAATTTGTGGAGAGGAACTACTGCCTACATACAGTCACCTGAGTCAGCTGGGCGACACCATACAGAAACTCCTCAGGCTCCAGCAGCAGCAGCAGTTCCTGTTCCTCTGCCTCCCACACCTCAGGAGACACCTGTGGGAACAACCAGGGTGCAATGCTGCCCATCCTCCACCTGTGCACCCTAGGGCCTGTGCCTGGGCAGCCTAGCAGCTCTGTGGTACATGGCCACAGCTAAGTCCGGCTCCAACACACTGACTACAGCCTCACTGGGTTCAGAACATTCTCCAGCAGCTCCTGAACTGAGAATCTGAAGCCCAGCCCTGCTGTTTCTCAGCAGGGTGGTTTGGGCACAGTGCACTCAGCGTTTCCTGTTCTGTGTGTACTCATCTGCAAGACGTGCACGATAACAGCAACAACCCTTTGGGACGGTTCCAGGACAGGAAACCCTGGATGCAGCGCACCCAATCCCGGGCGGACCCTTGGGAAACCGAGGAAACGTGGCTTCTGCTGCAGCCACCGGGAATACTCACGCTGTAGGGGCAAGGACAAGGATCCGGCTTCACTCGGCTCCACCGGAGGCTGCGCGTCGGGTGCTGGGGCTCGATGTGATGCTCACAGCCCAAAGCCTCCAGGGCCTCCATCAGGACGTCTGCACTCGCATCTTCCAGAATGGCTGGGTCCACCGGAGGGAGACACAGCTCAGCCACTCCTTCCTTCCACTCACAGGAGGACCCTATTTGGGTGGAGGCGCAGCCTGCCACACCCACACTCACTGCCCGCAGGCTTCAGGAGAGCAGAACTCAACCCAGCTAGGAAGCCGGCCGCGAAGTCCCGGGCAGCAGGCAGCCGGTTGGGCGCCTCTTTCTGCCCCCGTCGGAGCGTGGACAACTTCCCCGCAGTGAAAGGGCATGTCCAGCGCCCGAGCTCCAGGCAGAAATGCGAACCCGGAGGCTACGGCCTGACCCCGCGGGGACCCTCGCCCTCAGCCACACCTGGGTCCACGCGCACCGTGAGGCGCCTCAGGGCCTGGTCAGGCCGCAGCAGCCGCCGCACCTCGGCTGCCGCCCGGCGCTTCTCGGCGGCCTCGGCGCTGGTGGAGCCCTCGGCGTCCGAGTCCGAGATCTCCCAAGTGGGGGGCCGCCGCGAGCGGCTCCGGCCCCGACCCCCGCGCGAGCCCGGGGCACTGCCGGACGCCGCCGACGCCATCCCCGGTCCGGTCTCCGCCTCGCCGGCCGCGCCCGGACGCCTTTGTCGGGCACACAGGCCATTTCCGGTGGCGGGCGGGCCTCAAGGCAAGTGGCGAAGGCGGCTTCCGGCCGGAGCGGAGAGACCGCGGACCGGCCATGGCGCGGAAGAAGGTTCGGCCGCGGCTGATCGCGGAGCTCGCCCGCCGTGTGCGCGCTTTGCGCGAGCAGCGGGCGCGGCCGCGCGACTCGCAGCGCTATGCCCTGGATTATGAGACGTTTACTCGACCGTTCTCGGGCCGCCAGCTCCCCGTTCTGGCCTGGACCGACGTCCGCCGCGAGAGCCGCCTGCTGCAGCTGCTGGGTCGCCTCCCGCTCTTCGGCTTGGGCCGCCTAGTCACGCGCAAGTCTTGGCTGTGGCAGCACGATGAACCGTGTTACTGGCGCCTCACGCGGGTCCGGCCCGACTACACAGCGCAGGTGCGTGTGTGCCCGCATTCCTCCCAGCTCCCCGGGGATGTACCTTGTTGTCGGTCCAGACGCCTCCCAGACACCGAGATCGTGGGGGATCGCAGTACTACCTTCTCTATGCGGGGGGGGGCCGCCACCTAATCTCTAAAGGTCGAAGAGCCTCCTAAATGACCCGCTTCCCACTTGCTTTGCAGAACTTGGACCACGGAAAGGCCTGGGGCGTCCTCACCTTCAAAGGTAATCTTGGGAGTCTGGTGGGCAGTTAGTTGTAGGCCACAGACTGTTAATCTAGTGTGTGAAACAAGACCTCTTTCTTTCTCCAGGGAAGACAGAGAGTGAGGCCCGGGAGATAGAGCAGGCCATGTACCACGACTGGCGACTGGTACCTAAGCATGAGGAGGAAGCCTTCACCGCCTTCACATTGGTGCCGGAGGACAGCCTGCGTTCTGTGCCCTACCCGCCACTCCTCCGGGCAATCATTCTTGCAGAGCGACGTAAAAACGGGGATACTAGCACTGAGGAGCCTATGTTGAATCTGGAGAGAATACACATAGAACCCTGGGACTACCCTGCAAAACTGGAGGCAAAGAGAAAGACCAAGGGCACTCCGGTCTAAAATGCCAGAACTAGCAGGTTCCCTGAGTGGTGTAGGGTCATGGGGACCATTGCAAAGAAAGACAATCTTGCTACACCAGAGTCAGCCTTCTCTGAGTTTAGAGCTCACCTGTCGGCGATTGGTTTTGAGGCTCAGTAGCTTAGTGGAGAGGACTGGGGCAGACTTTACACTTGTGTCTTTCCTCTGGCTCTGCTGCCCCAACACCCACCTACGATTGAGAAGCCCTAGGCTTGGCTGGAGAGGCTCTGGAGGAAAGTGTGAAGCAGCCAAGGAGCACAGGGTCCCCCTTTCCTAATACTCTGCGAATCCAGGCAGAAGCTGCGCACAGAATAAAAAAACACGACGAGCCTGGGTTGTGGTTTCTTTGCTTTTGGGGTTGGGGACGGGTCGTCTGCAGGACTGGGGTTGGGAAAGGCTGACGGGGTCTTGCGCTAACCTAGTGCCTGGGGCGCCCAGCTGGGCGGGCGGGTGCGTGGGAAGACCTGAGCGGGATAGGGGAGTCATTGTCTGAATGGCTGGAGGTGACCTGGCCTCCGCAGTTGTCCCCCTGGATTCCCGGGGTGCCCCTGAGGTAGCATCAAGATCCAGAGCGGGACTGCGCCGCCTTACTTCGGGCGCCCGCGCTCCCTGCCGGCCTCGGGGAGGCAG
The DNA here is from genome assembly GCA_963574655.1 of Perodicticus potto. Classification (NCBI taxonomy): domain Eukaryota; kingdom Metazoa; phylum Chordata; class Mammalia; order Primates; family Lorisidae; genus Perodicticus; species Perodicticus potto. The sequence continues at coordinate 43,506 of CAUYRH010117324.1, read as the reverse complement.
CAGCGGCGAAGTTCGCTTTAAGCACAAGCCCCGCCCCGCGCAGCTTCCGCCCTACCCTGGTCCGGCCGAGCCGCAGCCGCCATTATGATCTGCTTGGTACTGACCATCTTCGCAAGTCTCTTCCCCGCCGGTGAGTGGCGCGGGGTGGGGGCGGGGGGCGGGCGGTGTTGGGCCGGCCTGACGTCCTGGTCCCCGCAGTCTACACCGGCGTGCACGAGCGCACCTTTCTGGCCGTGAAGCCAGACGGCGTGCAGCGGCGGCTAGTGGGCGAGATCGTGCGGCGCTTTGAGAGGAAGGGCTTCAAGCTGGTGGCGCTAAAGCTGGTGCAGGTGCAGGCGCGCGGCGGGGTGGGTGCTGGCGCCGGGCTGGGACGAGCGCGGCGCGGGCGGGGTCCCGGAGCAGGTCGCCTGTCCCTGCCCTCTTCCAGGCTTCCGAGGAGCTGCTGCGCGAACACTACGCCGAGTTGCGCGAGCGCCCCTTTTACGGCCGCCTGGTCAAGTATCTGGGCTCGGGGCCAGTGGTGGCCATGGTGAGTGCCCGGCGGGCAGGCGGCCTCGGGACACTCCTACCCCCTTCCCAGCGCTGATGCCTCCCACCCGCGCAGGTGTGGCAGGGATTGGACGTAGTGCGCACCTCCCGGGCGCTAATCGGTGCAACGAACCCGGCTGACGCCCTTCCCGGCACCATCCGAGGGGACTTCTGCGTCGAGGTTGGCAAGTAAGGCTGGCCCCGGCGACTGCCCCAGCCGGGTCCCACCTCCCCACTTCGGCCCGCGTCGGTCCCTGTCCGAACTCTCCGTATTGCAGCTGGGACTGCCCGCTCAGGCACACTTTTTCTGCGCAGGAACGTAATCCATGGCAGCGACTCGGTGGAGAGCGCCCGCCGTGAGATCGCGCTCTGGTTCCGCGAGGAGGAGCTACTGTGCTGGGAGGACAGCGCTGAGCTTTGGTTGTACGAGTAGCTGCCCGGCAGACGCACATCCGAGAGGGCCGTGGCAACGCTGCATCCTTCGGGTCTGGGTGTGGCCAGACCATGGGTCCCACGTCAGGCCTTGGAACACCCTTTCTGCGGCAGGGACCAGGGTACTCTGCAAGACCTCCCTCAGGGAGGGTAGGTGCACTGGGCCTTCTTGTCCAGTTGTAGAAACAAACCAGAGCAGCAACCCTGGCACTCACTTTGGTCCAACATTTCTTTTTATAATAAACTGAAAAAATTCCTTGTATTGGTTGACACCCAGAGACAGAGGTACCACGTTAAGACGTTTATTACATACAGAGCAGATATGTGGGTTCACTTGCAGGGCCAAAGCCTGAGGAGAGTCATCACCAGGCCCCTTCCTCGAGCTGTGCCCACCCAGCTAACCCCCAAGTCACTTCACGATCCTGTGGGAACAGACAAGGGACCTGACGTCTTACATCACAGTGGAGGTGGCAGGGTGGTGGGAAGCCTGCAGCTGCACATAGCTGCAGTTCAGGGTGGCCAACTGGGCTCACGGGACAGTTCCCCGAGGTCTGTGCTTCTCTGGTGGGAGAGGGTAGGCAGAGGGGCTGGGCTGCCCTGCTCAGGGCCTCAGGGAGCAAGAGCAGACCTGGGCTTAGGAAGGTGGGGAGCAGGCCCACCCACCCAGGGAGGGCAGTCCAGGGCAGTGCCTCCCTGCCTCCCCTAATGCCTAGAGCCTGGCTGGAGGTGACTCCTGTTCTCAGCCCTCTCGGGCCTTTGCTCAGCAGTCTCGTTCACCAGTTGCTCTAGTAGGCCACAGCGGGCCACCCTAGGCACTTAGCGTGTCTGGGAGCTGGGCTCCTTGAAGCCCTGTGCAGGAGGCAGGCCCAGGAGCACACCATCCCCCATCAACCTGAGGCTGAGCCTGTGTCCTAGGGCTGACCCCAGGGGAGGCCCTTCATCCTGAGGCCTGGGCCTGCCCTGGCAGCCTGAGAAATTCCACCCTAGGGGCTACTGGAAGGGGCAGGACTCCAGGGCCCTGCTCCTCCAAGGTGAGTCTTCTGCCTAGGTAAAGCCTGGAGGGGGGGGCGGACGAGGGGAGACACAGGTCAGTGAGGGGCTCCCACACTGGGGATAATCTCAGTCTTTGCTCAAGCAGCTGCCTCAGGATGCCTGGCCCCGTGCTTTCATGCCAGATCCCTGGGCAGGGGGAAGCTAGGGGCACGGGCTGGGGAAAAAAAGCCTGGAGAGAGGGGAAGCCCCAAAGGCCAACTGGGGTCCAGGCACCTGGGCAGCCTGAGCCCCACCTCCCTGGGCAAATGCTAGTCACTGGCACAGTTCCCTCAGGCAGAACAAGGGCCTGGGAGACAGGGTGATCCCCCCAACCCTGGCAGCATGCAAAAGAGGTGGGCTCAGGGTGGGAAGACTCAGGCATCACCTGCAGCAGCTGCCTACTTCGGATCCCACCTCATTCTGGCCCTGAGGTACCCTGGAACTTGAGGACTTTGGGCTGGACACCAGCCAGTAGCCACTGGAAAAAGGGCGTCCCCGAGAGGGTCTTCCTCTCAGGTGGGAAATGCCACCCACATGGCTGCAATCCTGCCAGCTAGGGGGCCGGGCCTCAGGTGAAAGCTGCAGGTTGAGAGGTTAGAAGAGGGGCGGATGGCGCCTGGCTGCCACTTGGGACGGTGGGCAGACAGGTGGGCAGGGGTCCTATGTACATGTTGGCATCAGGCAGGGTGGGATGATGGCAGTGGCCTCACTCGGGGGTGTAGGACACCTGCCACACGATGATGTGGCTGCGTTCCGCCTTGGACAGCATGGGTTTCACCTGGCTCGCGTCCCCGCTGCCTTCCTCTGTCTCGTCATCTTCTCCGTCACCTGGAGGACAGGCAGCAACTGTGAGGGTCAGGCTCTTGCTGGCCAGCACTGGGCCTGCCTCCTAGCTGCTGCCTACTCACCAATGCGGAAGTCGATGTAGCCTTCCCCACCGCTCAGCACCAGCACATTCTTCAGCTTCCGGCTCTCAGCATCTGAGGTGGGGGCAGCTGGCCCAGGGCTCTCAGATGGGCTGTCGAGCACGCTCCCATTGAGGGTGGCTAGCACATTCCCTTTTGTGGGGCAGAGGGACCTCAGGACAACAGCCTCTTGAATGGAAGCCCCAGCTACACACACTTACAGGGCTGTGGGTGATGCGAGGACAAACTCAGCCCAGCCCTCACCTGGCACTGAGACAAAGAATTTGACAGCATCACGGTGCCCATGGAAGCAGAGCTGTGCCTGGGCCATGGAGCAGTAGGGGATGAAGCTGCTGGCCGACTTGTCGCTGCTGTCATCCCCGTAGACATGGATGACGCCCCCTGGGCGGGCTCCTTCCCCAGATGTGGGGGAAGTCTTGTTGGCTAGAGATAGAGAAGGCCCTGGATGGGATGCTGAGCTTGCAGGTTGGGAGCCCCAGCTTTCCAGCAGGCTAGAGGAGGGCAGGAAAGTGCTTGCCCTGGGGCCTCAACCACAGCAGGCAGGAGCTCTGGACTCACCTCGGAGCCCCAGGAGCTGGCCTCGGTGCAGGACCACAGCTGGGTAGGGCAGAACACAAAGGGGGAGGGGGAGGTGGTCAGGGGAGACTGCGTTTGGCTTCAGCCAGGCCAGCTAGTGTCCTGAGTGGCCTTGTGGAGCCCACCCACCCAGCCATCAGCATCTTTGCAGATGTCCCTGTGGGGTCACTCACTCTCAGTCAGGGGGATGGAGATGACAACTCCATTGCCAGTGCCCACCCAGAGGCGGTTGCCTGCAATGAGCAGAGCCGTGATGCGCACAAAGGAGAAGCCCAGCTTGCCAGTGCCTGAAGTGGGAGTGAAACAGGCCAATCAGTGTAGCCAGGACCGTGACACCCCACACACACCTCCTGCCCAGCACAGCCCCTCACCCAGCATCTTGCTGACGTAGGGCTCGATGTCCACATCCTGCAGGTGCTGGTGGGTGTGGGCATGGTAGAGCCGCAGGGTGGAGTCCAGGCGGATGGACACCCACACCCCGTCACCAATCCACGCTAGCTGCCGCACCTGGCTCTCCCGCCTCGGGTGGGCATCAAATGACTTCTGTGGGATCGTAGCAGCCCATGAACAAGTAGGGAAAGGGAAAGACGGGAGAATCCTGAACCTACTGCAGCCCACCCGAACCTCCAGTCTGGAGCCTGCTTGCGTCCCATGCATCCAAGCTCTCATGAGGAGCCTGAGCCTGGGGATGGCACAGGGAAGGGCTGTGGGGCCCACACAGGTGGCTCCCAGGCTTCTGTTTCAAGGGTGGACGGTAGAAGTCAGGCTCCAGATAGGTTGGCATTTACAGGGTGGCTGCCCCTCACTTGCCCATGACCTTGAACACATGAGTAACTTGTCTGAGTCTGTGTTCTCACTTGACCCGTGATGGTGAAAGTGATTCCAGCAGAACCCCCTTCTCCCAGAGGCCCAGGCCACCGGCCAGCACTCGCCTCAATCTGCATCGTCTTGGGCTGGATGACGTGTATTTTGTTCTTATAGCCACACCAGACGCGGTCGTACACGACAGCCATGCAGCGGATGGAATGGTGTGGGTGGCCCAAATCCATCAGGTGGTAGTTGCTCAGGTCCCACTGGCCATCTGGAGAGTGCCCAGGACACCTGCTCAGGCCTGGCTGGGGCCCACCTCTGCTCTTGGGGCCAGAGCTGGAGATCCCCTTGCCAGGCTGAAGATGGGTCCTGGGGAACCTAGAGAGCTCCCCTGGCCAGTCTTTGGTAAGGCCACCAGCTGCTGCCCACCTACCCAGTGCCACTAGGCCTTACCTTCTCCACGGTGAAAGATGGCCAGAGTCCCATCTGCCAGTGCCACCAGCACACGGCCTTTGACATGCCTGAAGGGGGAAGGTGGTAAGACAGGCTCAAGCTGTGATAGAGGGTGGCAAGCCAGGCCACCTTAGCACCCCTCCCAATGTCCAGCCCTCGGCTTGGGGTCACCTACACCAAGCTCAGCACTGAATCCTTCAGCTTGATCGAGTGCAGGCACTTCTTCCAGTCAGCCACCGCGGAGTGCACATATAGCCTGCGGGAGGGTGTTGGGGTGGGCAGGGGCTCACCCAGGGGCCTTCCCCCCACCTGCCCCAGGGCCCTGCCTACCAGCCGTTCTGGGCTCCTAGCCACATGGTGGGTGCGGCACTGCTGCCCGCTCCCGCCAGGTCTCCACTGGGCTCTGGCTCGGGCTGTACACCACTGCCGTCAGGATCTGGCCCATTCTCACTGTGGGAGAGGTAGTGCAGGGTAGCCCCATGACGTTGCATCCCATGCCCTGCCCACCTCTGCTAGGTTCCCCTCTGCACCCTTTTCTGCTCCAGCCTGTGAGCCTACCTGCCAGGCTGGGTACTAGAGGGTGGGGCGGGGGCTGGGTCAGTGAAGACGTGTTCTGTGAGCGGCCCAGGCCGCACTGCAGCTGCCTCTGGCTCACTGGGCCCAGGGTCTGGCACCTCTGTGGCCTCCGTGGCCTCTTCTGTGGACTGGGATGTGTTGACCTTCCCATTAGCAACGGCAGCCACTTCCCCTGTGGGAGGAGAGGTGAGCGTGGACAAGACAGAGATGTAGGAATGAGGGGACAGAAAATTCCACCCAGGACTCACCTTGCTCCTTATCGAGCACTGGGGTGTCCTCTCGGGAGGAGCAGTTGCTACGTGGCACATTGCAGCGCGTGGCACAGCCTACCAGGGTGATGCCAGCCAGCACGCCGTCAGTGCTGGGGTCCTCTGGGTTCACATCGCTGTCGAGGGACATCTCCCCTGCTGGGTAGTCGTCATCGCTAGCCGCTGGGAGGAGGAGCACATTACTGAGGGCCACACCCAGATCCTATACGCTGGTGGGGGCCAGTCTTTGACTCTCCCCCAGAGAGGACCCACCCTCCACACTCAGCACCATATGGCTGGCAAGAGCTTCAGGTCACCGGCCCTGGCTCAGACTCTGGTCCTGGGAGAAAACTGTGACCCCCATGACAGACCCTCAATAACTCCAAGAAGTCAGCGCTGTGTCAGCAGACGGCCTGCAGTTTCATACCAGAGACCTCGCAGGTCCAGACCAGAGACCCGCTGTTAACCCCATTCCTGCATGCAAGGCTGGGTCTAGGCCTAGAGCAGTGGTTCTCAACCTTCCTAATGCCGCAACCCTTTAATACAGTTCCTCATGTTGTGGTGACCCCCAACCATAAAATTATTTTCGTCGCTACTTCATAACTAATTTTGCTACTGTTATGAGTCGAAATATAAATATCTGACATTTTCTGACATTTTCATTGTTACAAAGGGGTTGTGACCCACAGGTTGAGAACCGCTGGCCTAGAGAGTCACCATATGAATTCCTAAGCTGGTAACACCAAGCCCCTCCCTCCAACACCCCAGCTCTTGGACTGGCACAGGAATTCGGGCACAACTGGAGGTTTCGCTGTTAGTTAAAGAAATGTTCCAACCTGTAGCCTACGTATTGCCTCTAACCAGGAAAGTGTGACAAACTGCGTCAGCAATTAGAGAGAGTGGAATGGAGAGACCAGCGAGCTTCCTCCGGGACACTGGAGCACAGCCAACTCCCACTGTCTGCTCACATGTGCCTGTATCCATAGGATGCCACCAGAAGGTGGATGCTACATGGCAGGCCTCTTTATTTCATGTCCTAACCGTCCCTTTGTGAGAAGGAACAGCCAACCTCCTCTGAGGCAGGTTGGCTCACAGTGCGGGGCCAGGCTCACCGGGGATGCTGGAGATGCACAGAACATGGGCGTTGCAAACTGTAAACTGGTCCACAACAGTTCCCGGCTGGTTGGCGTCGATGATCACCACCTTGCTGGTGGTCAGGGTGCTGGTGAGGATCCACACCCGGCTGGAGGTGGCATCTGTTTCAGGAAGCTCCTTTGCCTGTTACAGAGCACAGGATCAAAGCAGCAGCAACATGGGAGGTCTCCCACAATATCTTGGGATCTGGCCTTAGGGACACAGCTGTCTTCCCTGTGGCGGGGACACTTTATCTAAATGGCTCACATATATGGTCTCACTTCTGCAGAGAAAGACCACGAGCTCCCAGAGCTTGTCCCTGACCCCCAAATCAAGCAAGGACTCCAACTGGGAAGCATGTTCTGCCTCCTCTCTGTTCAGCCCCTTCCCAGCCTGCTCCTCTGCAGGCAGTGAGATGTGCTCCCTGTACACAGAGGCACCTGCACCTCCAGCCCTGCCGTCTGCTGTGCCCAGGTCCCTCAGCAACCCCTGCCGACTGAGAGGGTGGGCAGAGTGCCAGGGCTCCAAGGCCAGGACTGCCAGCTGCCACGGGGGCCCAGGAACTCCTGCCTCCTCCACCTAGTCTCAGAGAACTGTCTAGCTGTCCTGTCTGTCACTCCCAACTAGACTCTAGCTGAGCTGTCGAGAGACTGAGGAGCAGGAGAGGGCTGCAGGGACAACTAGGCCAGTCACCCTGACCTTCTTCTTCTCGGGAGATGTGTGGTTGCTCTTGGGCTCATCGTCCACTTCCCGGTCACAGGTCAGAGGGTCACGACCGGGCATGGGCTTGACCCCATTCCCAGGGTCGTCCTCAAGAGGCTTCCACCCGCTCAGGTTGACGCCTGCGGCACACCAAAGCTGCAAGGACAGGGCCGTGGTGTCAAGAGTGCTCCTCTGCTGACTCCCGGGGCTTCCCAAGTCTGCCCCAGTCACCTTCATGGTTGGGTCCTTCTCCACCAGGGGCCGGCAGTACACAGGGACAGGCACGTTCTTCATCCTCGTGTCCTCCTGGGCCCCACTAGGACTCAGCTGCAAAAAGCAGGAGGGTGCTGAGAGTGAAGCCTGGCCTGCTCCTCCTTCCTCAGAAACCTGGGGCCTGATGTGCCTACCAGCTCTGGCTGCAGAGCTAGCCCAGGCAGGAAGGACCTGGCCCTCTAAGTCCTCCGTAGGTGGGCTGTGGGTGCTACAGGGCTCCTTCTCCCCCCACACAGCTTCAGACTCCCTGCCCAGGAGGCTGCTTGGGGTTGAGGGGCTGCTTCTGTCTGGCCCACTCACCCCACGCACCTGCTTGTACTTGGCCGGCAGACTCCAGCCACAGGCCTGCAGCCGCCCGTCATCATTGCGCACGTGCTCACGCACCTGGCGGTACTGCTCACGCTTCTGCTCTCGCCGGGCAGAGGATGTGCAGTCGCTGGGTGGAGGGAACGACAAGTGACATATTTGTCCAAGGCCCAGGCCCACAGGCCTGCCCCATCAGATGGGGGGTGCTCCAGAGGAGGCTGTGACAGGGAGGCCTGGTTAGGCCTGTCCTGGCCTTTTCTGGGCATCAGGCATCTATGTGATGGAAGGGTGGCTTTCTCCAGGACCAGGTGTGGCCCTGGGCTCAGTGGCCACATCTACCACCAACCTGACTGGGAGCCCATTGTGTTGTCATGGTCACCAACAGCTCAAAAGCCCAGGCCAAGATGCTCAGTGATTCTGTGTGGGACACGGGCCCGAATGGCTGCAGCAGTGTGTGCATGCAGGGGTCATGAACCCTGACACCTTGACCAGCGTCCTGAGAAGTGAGGCCAGCTCTGCAAGTCCTGAGGGGAGGGCCCCTGGACGCATCCTCCCCTCCCCTTACAGTTGAGAAGACAGGCTGTGTGACACTCACTCCTCAGGGAAGAACTCCAGAGGCCGGCTGCCTGCTGAGATCTGGCACATGGCGTGGCTGCGGCGCTGGCTAAAGCCTGCCGTGGTGGGCGACTTATAGTGGATGTTCACTGAGGGGTAGGACCGCTTGGCTGGAGGGGGGCTGGAGGAGGAGCTGAAGAGGCGGCTGAAGCTGCCAGGGCACAGGGATATGAGGGGCAGCAGTGAACCGGGAAGCCTCCTCATCTCCCCCAGCAGCTGCCCCCACACGCTTTTGGGCATACCCAACTCACAACTGCCAGATGGTGGACTTCTTCTTCTCCTGGACAGATGGGTGCTCTCGGGATGCTCTACAGGGAAAGGCCAGAGGGAGATGACTGAGCCCCTGCAGGCTCCCACCAGGGAGGCCTTCCCAGGAGAGAGGAGGTGTGACAGGATGCACCTCGGATAAACCCACAGGCCCACACACAGTGACCACAGCTCACGTGTGGAGGCAGCAGGCTCCCGGGACCAGGCTCACCTGATCATCTCCGTCCACCGTACAGCTTCCTGCAGCTCCATCAGCCGCTCCTTGTACTGGTTCCGCTCCATAAGCACACGGGCCATCTCCACCCGTGTGAAGCGGCGGCGCTGGGCCATAGGAATTTTGTCCTGCAGAGGAAAGGGCACTAGGGCTCAGCCACCGAGAGCCAGGCACAGTCCCTGCAGCTCCCTCACAGGTGCTTGCCCCCTGGGGGAGGGGCGTGGCTCCAGCTGTGAGGATTTCTCACAGACCCTTGGGTGTGGCAGCAGGGGTTGACTTTTTCTACAACTCCCTGGACACTTTGGACAAGCCCAGATGCCACTGGGAGCAGGCCTAGGAAAACTGACGAGAAGGGAAGTTCTAGGGAAGGTCCAGCCAGCAAAACACGAGGTTTCTGCAGACTTGCACGCGTCTACCATCCGCTTCCCACAGCCGTGCCCTGGGTTCCTGTGGGGCTGGGCAGAGCCCAGCAGGGAGCTGCCTGGGAGCCAGGGCACCCATGGAGAGTGGGCAGATGGGGCTCTCCCCACATGACCAACTACTTTGTACCCCACATTCTCAGCTACATTTCCCACCTCATGCCTGGAGCAAGGGGGGCCAGGCCTAGGATGAAGGGCCCAGGTGTAGGGCTGGCAGCTCCTTCTGACACAACGCGGGAGGGGATTGGGGGTTATAATTCACCTTCAGCTTTCTCTCCTAGAGTATTTGGAGGTGGGGGGCTATACATGATGGGCTGAGACATATGACTTCACTTTAACCTCACCATGACCCCAAGTGACTGAGCTAAGCAGTGGAAGGCCTGAGGCTGGTGTGACTCAGAAGGGGCTGAATCTGCTCTCCTTAAGGCAGGTGTTTGTGCTGCTGGTGGGCAAGCCTCTGTCTCGAGAGGAGGTAGAGGGTTCTGCAGCAAGAGGGTCCCCACAAATGCCCAGGCAGCAGAAGGCTTTCCTCGGAACACCCCCTAACCCTTATAGGGGCTGTGGGAGGGGACTACAGGTGGCTAACACTATTTCTGCTGCCTGGCTCTGTGACATGGAGTGTACAGGGCAGTGGCCAGATAGCACAGCCGGGAGACCCTGCTTATGATGGGCAAAATGCATCCACTAGGGACTAAGAGGTGACTCAGAGTCGGACCAGTGTGGGAATCCCACCAAGGGGCATGGGTCTGACTCCTGAAGTCGGGGATGACAAAAGATGCCACTGTATTCAGATGTCACAGAAGGGTGAGGAGGGCCCACAGCCCAGGAGAACCAGCAAGTCCCTGGAGCCCACCCTGTATCCCACCCCTGCCCCATGCCCCACATGTTAATAGTGGAATATACCAATTCTGTACAGAGATAGCTGCTTACATCCTCCACCTCTTCTTTGGGTTCACGGCGAGCAATGATGGCCTCTGACTTCACTCTGGAGGGTGAGGGAGGATGTGGGGAGTGGTGAGGGCCCCTGTCCTTGGGAATACCCAGCCTGGCAATTGTGCCCATGCTTCTGCAGAGCCAGAGTTCCCTGGTTCAGGGCCCTGAAGGCTCCTGCCAGTTCCCTGGGACAGTAACCCCACACCCTGGCCTCATGTGTGCCCCGAAGCACAGATGACCATCCTGGCTACTCTGGCCAAGGAAGACTAACAGAGAGATGAAGTAAGTGCCAGCACTGGACAGCACTGGCATCAGGCAAGGCCCAGCAGACCCTGTTCCACCAGAGGCGCCTTCCCTCCTTGTCAGAGAATTCCCAATGGCCACATGGTGGGCACTGGCTGATCACGGGATTGGGCTAGAGAGCTGTGTGGTCTCTCCCACCCTCCTTCTGAATGAAGGAATGGGGTGGTGCGGGAGCTGTAGCCAGGCCCTGTACACAGCCTGGAGGAGCGACTCGCACTCCAGGCCCTGTGTAGGGTCCCACATCCGTGCATTGCTGGGTCTGGGTTGGGCCCCTAGAGTGGAGCTGACAGTGGGGGTGGGGGGCAGGCCTCACCCAGGGCCACCTAGAAGGGACAGCAGGTGCCGGGGAAGGGTGTAGGAGTACACACAAGTCGCCCAGGGAGTCCTCACCTCTTCAGCTCCTCTTCCAATTCCTTGATGCGGTTTTCCAGCTTGACTTTGGTTTGCTTGGCAGCCTCTAGCTCCCCCTTCAGCACCTCCTGCTCCCCTGACAGTTGGTCAACCTTAGCAATGAGGTCGTTCTTTACCACGTTCAAGGCATTTCTTGGAAAAAGCAGAATGATGGGAGTGTCATGTAAACGTCAAGGAGGTACATGACAGGACTATTGGGGGGTCCACAGCTGAGAAGGCACATCTGGTCAAGGATGCAGGTAAAGGCGGTAATCCTTGTTCCCGTCTAAGCACTAAACTCTATGGTCACCCTAGGGAAGGGGTCCCTGGCATAAGCATCCTAAAGAAGTCACCCAGGAGTCCTGCTTCAAGTCCCTCTGTCTCCCTAGGTGGGGTGAGCCTGGTGTGGGGGTCAAGGTCAAGGTTCTCCTGGACACAGCCCTCTGGCCAGGGTCAGTCCACCAGCCCTGGCAAAGAGGGTTACTTCAGCCACTGTGGCCTGGGAGGGGTTCTCTTACTTGGTTTCTAGAAGCTGTGAGTTTTCCAGCAGTAGATTCCCGACTTCTTTACCCATTCCTGAAACAAAAGGGGTGGAAGTTTTCCCTGTGCCCCTCCAGGCTGGATCCAATGCTACCATACCTGTCTCAGAGAAAGTGTCCATTGGGGGCAACCCTGTGCCTGGAGGCTGACTGCAAGGGATGTGCGGTCAGCCCCAGAAGGCCCTTGTGGAGGCTGTGCAGCTAGCAGGAAGGCCCTGCATGGAGCAGGGTCCCCAGGGCAGCAACTGGGCTCCCATCCTGGGCCTTGGGGGTGCCCTGGAACGGCTCTGTGTGGCCACTTCAACCCTGCCTCCCAGCACTGCTCCCTTCCTCTGGCCCTGTGGTCTCTGAGCCTGACATGAGGCCTCATACACTTTAGCACTGCCCCATAGGTGAATGACGTCATAGCTGCAGTGACAGAGCAGAGAAGATGGCACAGGACTAGAGAAGACCCCTGACCGAGGAGATGGAATGGCCTATGGAAGGCATAGCCATTTACGGGGCAAGGCGCAGGCCCTGGGGACGGGGCCCGGCCAGGGTGGTGGGGCTGGCAGGAGGCAGAGGACGGAGGGACTGACCTGGCTCCTCTGCCACCAGGCCCCAAAGTGGACTACATACACTGAGCTTTCTGTGGACACGTCACAAGATCCCCAGAAATCCCAAATATGAGCCCTCAGGACAGCCCTGAAAACCCAAGGCCTAACCCTCCTGCTCACCTCCCCACCAGCTGCGCAGTTGGGCAGTAGCACCAGGACACCTGAGTGCTTGGGTTTGGGGGCCCCTGCTGGCTCCATTTTGACCTTCCTTGGACAGGAGGCAGGAGGCACAGGGCTCAACCCAGACAGGGTCTGCCTTGAGTGTGTGGCAGCCCACAAAGGCCATGGCTGGCCTGCCTTGGCTGTCAAACGTCTGTCCACAGGGAGCCAGCCAGCTCTGAGGGACAGCACTGGCTCCTGTGACCCACCGAGGCAGAGTGGAAAGACGTCTCTTCCCTGGGCCCGCCCCCACCCTGAAAGCTGGGAGCCCACAGAATCTGGGCACCCACTGCCCCACCATGCAGAGCAAAGCACCCAGCGCATGAAGCATGGGGGAGCTGTCCGAGTAGAGAGGAACGACGCGCTGAACGGCCTGGCCTTACCAAAGAAATCATCGCGCACTATGGGAGCCGTCCCAGTCCCACAGGAGATGGGCAACCAGGGCGGGCGGGAGAGAGGGAGAAGGGAGAGAGAAAAGAAGCGCATTAAGCTATGTAGACAGCAGGGTTGGCGGGACCCTAGAGCTAGTTCCCACTGGGTTAGGGGTGGGCATAGGCAGGATTGGGAGGAGGTGGGATGGAGCCACTGCTCCTTGAAAGGTTTATCCTTGGGGTTGCCCAGAAGACTACCAGGCCAAATCACCTGTGAGAAATGCAGTTAACATGTATCCCTAGAATGCTGGGCTGGGAGGAGGGTGGGGCCAAGCACAGAAGTCACTGCCCCTGGCGGGTAGCAGTGCCTGAGGCTCAGAGCATCTGGACAGGCAGGGGCCTCAGAGTCTCCTGTTGCAAAGTAAGAAGACCCCTGGGCTGCACTTGACAGTGGAGAATGGCCACAGACTGCCCTCAGGCCTTTGTTCTGTGCCCTGTAGGTATTTCTTTCCTTGTTTTAATTTGAGACAGTCTTACTTTGTCACCCTCAGTATAGTGCCGTTGCATCATAGCTCACAGCACCCTCAAACTCTTGGGCTCAAGCGATTCTCTTGCCTAGCCTCCCAAATAGCTGGGACTATAGGCACCCACAACAATGGCCAGCTGTTTTTAGAGACGATGTCTCGCTCTGGCTCAGGCTGGTCTTGAATTCGTGAGCTCAGGCAATCCACCTGCCTCTGCCTCCCAGAATGCTAGGATTACAGGTGTGAGTCACTGCACCCAGCATGACCCTGTAGGCATTTCTAATGGCTCCACAAAACCATCAGAAGTGGCCCTCGGGATGGTTCAGGCTCCAAGGGGTTCAGATATGAAGTTCGCTGTCAGTGACCAGTAGGGCAATCCCAAATAAGCCCAGAGCGGAAGTGGGCTAGAGAGCAAAGCGCAAGGAGTGGGCCAGTCCGTGCAGCTGTGTTCCTGTGGACCCCTCTCACCCGCCTCCCTGGCCTGCACAGCGGGGATGCCGACAGGAGAGATACACACCTGAGAACTCCCCTGGCGTGTCCAGCGAAGCACAGGGAGACAGGGAAGAAAGTGACAAAGTCAGTTGGTGACTGGAACCAACAAAATAAAAACATTTTTAGAAGGAAAAGCAACAACAACGTAGCCATTCCCGCGCTGGAGGGCACGAAGAATGAGAGCAGACCTCAGCAGGAGAATGCAAAAGGAGGCCTGAGAAGCAGGCCTCTCAGCACCTAGGGGCCCTGAGCCTGTGGCCCTCACAGGGACTGGCACTGCTGGGCATCCACAGCCTGCTCCCCGCCCATCAGGAGGGCCAGGCCTCTCTAAACCCTGATGATTGAGCCTGTCAAGAGAAAAGTGTGTGGTGTATTGGGGTGCAGTAGGGGACCAAAAAGCCTGGCTTGGGTGAGTGAGTGAGTACACCCTGGGAGACGCCATCTTGCCTCCTGGCTTCCATGGTTAGCCCGGATCTCATGGGAAGAGCACAGCCTCAAGTGAAGGATGACCAGACGATAAAAAGGGAGCACCTACTGTGATGGGAGAAAAAATAAAAGTCACGAGCAAAGATGGCAGCACAGACTATGGGGAGGGACATGCCATCTCCTCAGGTCTGGCCATCTCTGGGACACAGGGGAGGCTGGAGAGGAACATGCTGTGGGTGGAGAAATGCTTCTTTCTCCAAAAGACCTGACGGAACAATTCTGTTCTACACAGTTCATTTCACATAGAAAGGAAAGTACTAGAAAGCCACTTGACCTAAATAGCAAAATGGGCGACTGTTGTAGGAATTCCAGGGATGAAGAAGTCCTCCGTTCAGTGTGGGTGTGCCCTCTCTAGTGACCACTTCCCAGGACAATCACTGCTAATACTCCATAGTCTCCTTCTCAGGCTTCTTTCCCGGTAACCACCAGTGCCTAAGGGCACAGGGGGACTATTACTCATCCTCTTGGGTGACCTTTGTTTCACCTAACACTGTATTGCAGGACTCTTTCATGTCAAAGATTTGTAGCCACCTTTAATGGTCTGTGGTATTGCTGTATGGGACTGTCTCATCCTTCATCACAGCATTCGCTCCTTTAGAAGGTACTTAGGGCATATATAGTTTGTGTAACCACCAGGGTACCACAGCAGAGTGTCCCCATGTGAGGACTGCTGGGCCTCCCAGCCCCCAGTGTCTACTCCAGGGGCACACTTCCTGCTGCCATTCTGTGCCACAGGCCCCACCGCAGTCTCACTTGCCTTCATTATTTTATTTACTTTTTTCAGACAGAGTCCCATTTTATCACCCTCAGTAGACTGCCATGGCATCATAGCTCACAGCAACCTCAAACTCTTGGGCTCAAGTAATTCTCTTGTCTCAGCCTGCCGAGTAGCTGGGACTATAGGTGCCTGCCACAGCGCCGGGCTATTTTTAGAGACGGGGTCTCATTCTTGCTCAGGCTGGTCTCGAACTCCTAAGGTCAGGCCGTCCACCCACCTTGGCCTCCCACAGTGCTAGGATTACAGGCATGAGCCACTGCGCCCAGCCTTGAGACATTATTTTGAGATGCACCATTATTTTATTTTATTTATTTATTTTTGAGACAGAGCCTCAAGCTGTCACCCTGGATAGAGTGCTGTGGCATCACAGCTCACAGCAACCTCCAATTCCTGGGCTCAAGCGAGTCTCCAGGTAGCTGGGACTACAGGCGCCCGCCACAACGCCCGGCCATGTTTTGGTTGCAGCTGTCATTGTTCTTTGGCGGGCCCGGGCAGGATTCGAACCCGCCAGCTCAGGTACACGTGGCTGGCTCCTTAGCCCATTGAGCCACAGGCACCGAGCCGCACCATTATTTTATTAATGGAATGTCCAAGAGAGATAATACGTTGCTGCAAATTAAACTATGACATGCAAATGATTAAGACCCACCAATATTTTAGAAATATTAGCATGAGAAGAAAATTTGCATCTTAGAATTGACATAATTAGGAGGTAAGTGAGTTAATACTTTTTGATCACTTAGTGTGTGCCAGGTGTCAGAGCAGCTGCTTTACCTGCACTATCTTGTAGAAATTTCACAGCAAGTACAAACTAAGGAGATGATGTTTCCATTTTATCAAGGAGGAAGCTGAAGCTCAGAAAAGTTCAGCTCGCTTCCCTCAATTGCTTAGTTGGAACCTGAAATTAATTCTAGCACAGGCTGATCCTACTTTTTGCTACTGTGCTATGCTGTAATCAGGTAGCAGTCCTGCGGGACAGAGTCCATCGACGTAACCAGACCTGGAAAATGTCTAGAAATAGCCTCTAGTACAGAGAAGAACTAGAACACGTCACTGGAGGGCATGAAAGCAGCTCAGCGCTGAGAGGCATGACATATGCCTAGACCCAAGACTGAGCCCTGTGAACCCTCAGGTGACGTCCCCAATCAGTCCACTGTCCCTGCGCAAATTCAATCAGTGCCAGCAAGATGCCCACAGACTTGTTGGGGGGTTTTCTGGAACTTTGTGAATGGATTCTGAAGTTCATCCAGGAGAGTAAATGTGTGAGAATAACCCAAAAGATGTGAGAAAGAAGAAGCTTGCAAGATTGCCATGGCAGGTATCAAAGCCATAAACTAAGGTGGTTGAGGCGTACGGTGACGAGCCAATGACTGAGCTCACAGCAAAGAGCTGAGAACACACCTGGAGTCACGAGGAAATTCATAGGCGACAAATATGGCATTTCGAGGCATGGGAAAGGGTGGATTATGCAATAAACGTGCTGGTTAGTTGAAAAGCCACAGGAATAAAATGAAGTGTGATCCAACTTCATGCCATAAACAAAAGTAATTTCTAAGTGGATTAAAGATCTAAACATAAAAATGCAAGGATAATTGAACTGGAAAAGAATATTGGAGGATATTTTCATAAACTGGGCCTCTGTACAAGACCAAAGCTACAGAGGAAAATATCAACAGCTGTGGCTAATGATGGTGACATCATTAAAATGGAAATAAGTCAAGTATAATAGGAAATGGGCAGAAGATGAATAGAAACTTCACAGAAGATACCAACAAACATGAAAATATGTTCAACTTCTAGAATAATAAAGAAATGAAAATGAATAGAAAATTGAGAAAATTTTTACCTAAAAAGTTGGCAAAAATGAAGGCAATTTCCTAGTACTGTGGCTCACACCTGTAATCCTACTCTGGGAGGCCGAGGTGGGTGGATTGCTTGAGTTCAAGAGTTTGAGACTAGCCTGAGCAACACCAAGATCCTGTCTCCAAAAAATAGCTGAGGGTTGTGGCGGGCGCCTATAGTCCCAGCTACTTGGAAGGCTGAGGCAAGAGAATCGCTTAAGCCCAAGAGTTTGAGGTTGCTGTGAGCTATGACACCATGGCACCCTACTGAGGATGACAAAATGAGACTCTGCCTCCAAAAAAAAAAAATTAGTCAGATGTGGAGGCAGTGAGGGTGCAGTGAGCTGTGCAGTCTAGCCTGGGTAATAGAGTGAGACCCTGTCTCTTAAAAAGTATATATACACAGGCTCAGCCAGCGCCTGTAGCTCAAGTGGCTAAGGTGCCAGCCACATACACCTGAGCTGGCGGGTTCGAATCCAGCCCTGGTGGCCAAACAACAATCATGGCTGCAACCAAAAAATAGCCTGGCGGGTGGCAGGCACCTGTAATCCCAGCTACTTGGGAAACGGAGGCAGGAGAATCGCTTGAGCCCAGGAGTTGGAGATTGCTGTGAGCTGTGATGCCACAGCACTCTACCCAGGCCGACAGCTTGAGGCTCTGTCTCAAAAAAAAAGTATATATACACAAACACAGACCGCCACGGAGGGCATCCTTGTCTTCTTCCTGATCATAGAGGATTCATAATGGTCCTTCACCATTATGAATATACCTAAGACTCCTGAACTGAATAATTAAAAATTTAAAAACAGTTTAAGATGGTAAATTTTATGTTATTTACATTTTACTACAACTTTCAAAGAGATATAGATAGATAGATATAGACATATACATAGCCTCTATTGGGGCACTTCCGATTCAAACCTTGCTAAAACAAACATCCATTTGAGGCATGAGGCAATACCAGGGCAGAACAGCCTGGATGACTTTGCTCCCTGGAGGTCTCCCTGTCCTGAACAGGACAATCGCCATGAGGCCCCAGAGCCAAGAGAGCAAGGACATCCCAGGCCAGAAAGGCCCATGTATCCTTTGCTGCAGTTGGACCTCGTGGTGTCTCTGGCTAGAAGGCTGGCCTGGCCACCAAGGGAAACACCCTCCAGTCCTGGATGGCAAAAGGTCATCAGCATCCAGGCCTGAGAAGTGACAGTGAGAGACTGGCAATAAGAACCCTCAACGCAAGCCGGCCCCACCTCAAGCAGGATGAGGAAATGCTGATCCTGATGCCAAAGATTCTGGAAGTAGAACCTCTATTCCCTGAAGACTTGCCATGGCACAGCAGGGCGTAGTGGGAAGAACATTTCCTGTAGCAACCTTATTGTTGCTGACACCAGGGTGGAGCAAACAAAGTGGGAGCAAAGGCAGTTGTGACCACTGTTGCCCCACACAGCCACACCCAAAGCCCACCTGGGTGGACGGCTGAGCTCTTCTCCGACCGCAGGGCTATAGGCCCAGAGCCCAATGTGCAGTTGGGAGGGGTAAGACTCAGTCATTCTACTTTTTTGCCTCAGAGCTGCAGGAAGGGCTACAACTAGGCCTCAGAGCTATGTGGTCAGCAGTGGCCTGGCACAGGGGCCTTCTGTACTAGGAGGAAGGAGCAGTGCTGTTTATGGCCTGCTTTAGACCTGAGGGTTTGGGGAGGACTGTCTGAATTTTTCTCAAGGAGCAGAGGAGCCGGCAAGTGATCACCATCCCTAAACCTCTCTGGAAAGTAGACTGCCCTGGGAGGGGGTTTGGAGAGGGTTGAGGGTGACTGCTAATGGGCACAGGGTTTCTTTTCAGGAGGATGAAATCTTCTAAACTTACCACTAATGGCTGTACAACTTTTTGACTATACTAAACATCACAGAACTGTGCCCTCGAAGGGGGTGAATTTTACAGGATAGCTGGCCCTCCATTTCTACCAGTTTCCATGAGTGGACCCAACCAAACTCTGGGTGAAAATGTAGCTGGGCCTATGATGGCTGTGTCTAGGCTGATCTTACACAGACTTTCATCCTCACCATTCTTCCCTGAACAACAGAGTATAATGACTATTTACACAGAATTTGTTTTGAATTAGGTATTATAAGTGAGGTAGAGATGAACAAAGTGCGTAGGTTGCAAGCAAGTGTTCAGCTACTTTATACCAAGGATCTGTGCGTGTGGGACTTTGATCCTTGGGAGGGTAGTATCCAGGAACCACTTCCCTGTGGATAACAGGGATGACTGTATATGGAAGATATCGCAACGAAATTGTAAAAACAAACCTCCTAGCCCATTATAAGCAAAGCCCACACAGAAAGCCCCTAGGCCCTGCAGCTGTAGGTGGGGCCTGCCCAGTTTACCTAGGAGGTCAGCCCCTTCATCCACATCCCCGATGACCTCAGAGCCTGCCGTTGACAGCTCGTGGTACAATGAGTCGGTGTTGATGCCAAAAGCTTTGTTCACAATCCCCTGAGTCGGGCTGTTAGGGTGTACACATCAGGAGAGAGAGGAGAGTCAGGTGCCATGAATCTGCTGCATGTCCACCCCCCTCCCCGCTGTGCCCAGTGCAGCCACTCTACTCTGACAGCACACTGCACGTGCAGGTGTGGACAGCTGACAGTGAGAGCAGGGGCTTCACCAAAGGCACTATCTCAGGTGGACACTGAGCCCCCTGGACTCTGGGGCTTGGTCCGAGTGAGTACCTGCTTCCTGTGCGGTCCAGGCGGGTCTCTGGACACATGTCCAGCTCTGGGGTGGAGTCGATAATGTCTTGAACGTCAGACCACTCATCGCTGCTGCCCATGCCTAGGGGAGAGCACAGAGGGACCTGGGGTCAGGAGAGGGTGCAGCCATCTCTGCCCTCTGAACCCTTATCTGGAGACCCTGAGCTAGACCAGCCACTAGGCTGGGATCATCAGAAAAGGGCCCTTCCCTGCTGCTAAGTGACGCAGAACCCCAGAACTGTGAGCATCTCAGGGAGGAAGGGCTGCAGTGGTCTGTCTACTCAGCACTGTCCAGCAGCAAGTCCATCCCCAGAGAACTGCTCCTTTTCATGATCTAACTGAACGGGCCAAGTGTCACTGTGCCATGCTGAAATGTGTCCCCTTAAATCTACATGGTATGGACAGACCTCCAGTGACTGTATTTGGAGGTGGGGCCTTTAAAGAAGTGGGTAAGGTAAAAAGAGGTCACTGGGGTGGTCCCTGATCCAATCTAAGGACACAGCCAGACAGAGGGTCAGCCCAGGAAGATTCAGGGAGGAAAAGGTGTCAACGAGCCACAGAGACAGGCCTCAGAGGAGCCAGCCCCGCCACACCCTGATCTCAGACGTCCAGCCTCCAGACTGTGAGGAAGGACATCTCTGCTGCCCAGGCTGCCCAGCCTGTGCTGTCTGTGACGAGCAGACTGCTACATCGGCCCAAGGTAAACCTGTACTTGGAAAAAAAGTCTGCCCACATCTGTAGTCCCAGCTACTCGGGAGGCTGAGGTAAGAAAATCATCTGAGCCCAAGAGTTGGAGGTTGCCGTGAGCTATGACACCAAAGCACTCTACTGAGGGTGACAAAGTGAGACTCTGGTCTCAATAAAAAAAAAAAAGAGAGGAAAGAAGTCTCCCCAGCCGTGGCCCAGCCAGTGCAGAGCTCAGGGATGGGACGAGAAAAGTCTCCCCAGCCGTGGCCCAGCCAGTGCAGAGCTCAGGGGCGTGACGAGCGCACACCTATGCTCACGTTGCGCATCTCCTGGGTGACCTGCACCTCCATGTTGCGGCTGTTGCGCTTCTCCCGGGCCCGCTTGCTGTTCTTGGTGCCGACCCCATAGCCCCCCACGGGCTGCAGGCTCTCGTTGAGTGGTGTGACTGCGGCTGAGGGCACAGAGGATGTGGGTGTGTTGGACTTGGTGCCTGTGGTGCTGGGCGTGGCGGCCGCCGAGGACTGGCCGGACTCAGACATCTCATCTTGTGGACACTAAGGCCAAACACAGGGGGAGGGAAGCGAGTCACTGGGGCCTCGTGCCCACATCGCCCACATGGCCGCCTGGGGCCCTGGCGCTCCGCTTGGCCACTCCACCGCAGTCAACAGCACCTGCCTACTCGACTGGGCCAGGAGTTCCCGCTGCTGCCCGCCGGCTGGTTTTTCCAGCCTGGTCACTTCTAGGTGGATTCGTGCATCCGGCCGCTGCCTCTGGCTTCCCAGAGCAGTGCCAGCTTACTTAACAGGTGTGAAGAAGACTTTCGGGCTGCACGCTCCACAGCATGATATGCCAAAGCCTGCTGGGCTGGGGATGGTACTACCCAGAGGACACTGTAGGCAACGCTTTGCAGCTAGTTATCAGTCATTAAAAAAAAAAAATCGCAGCCCAGCGCAGGGCAAAGAACCCTAAACAGGGCTCCAGGAAAGAGGTCAACCAGGCTGACGCCCCATCTGGTTGAGCTGAAATACTGTGTGGCCCCACCAGTCCTGTCGCTGCTGCCCTCCATGGCGGCCAGGGGGTTCTGCCCTGGCTGGCATCAGTGGCTGGGAAGAAACCCTGTGGTATGCGGCCCCCACTGCCTACCTGGACCAGAGTTCACCCCCAAACACCAAAACTAATTGGATAAACTAACATCCCATTTTTTAGACAACAGGCTAGCACCCAAATATTCCAAGGGGGGGTGGGAAGCACAGATTATGAAAAACTGTAATCACCTATTTACCTTAAGAACATCATTGGAGAGGAATACTTAAAAAAAAATTTTTTTTTATTCTGTCTCCACAGACACTATCAAAAATTGCTTGAGCCAACTATGTTGCTAATTGTCCTGGCAGAGCTCAAGGAGGAACATGTTCCATTTCGATAACATAAAACATGAACAAACACATCCTTTTCCTGATCAAAGTATTAGACAATCTCAAGAAAAACAGCTGCCCATCTAACACTATTCTGTTATCCAATATTGATGACCCCCAAATAGCCCTGAGCAGGCCCTCATGGCAGCAGCCTGCCCAGCCCTGGGGTGCCCCCCTGCAGGGCAGAAAGGGCAAGGCTGTGCTCCTGGGCAACATCCACGGGCAGGTGCGGTCCGAGTTGGGAGGCTCCTCAGAGGGCACCTTGGGGGCCTTTCTAATGCTCAGGCTGCTTGCCAGCCCTCTCTGCAGCTGGGTGAACGCTGCCCCAACTTAACCTGCCTTCACTGTGTAGGGCTGATGGGGCGCCCGGAGCACAAGCTGGCTCTGAGATGTACCTTAGGCTACTTGGCCCAGAGGACAGATGTCTGACTTCATCTACCAGGCTCCTAAGCTTCTGTACAAGGAGTCTCAAAATGACACATCTTTCTCCACAGTGCTAGTTCTCAACCAGGGGTGTCTTTGTGCCCAGTGGAGGTTTCTGGGTGTCACGACTGGAGAGGGTGTTCCTAAGACACCAGGGAGTGAGGCCAGAGACACTATTCAACGCCCTTGGGTGCCCAGGACACCCACAGCTAAGCACATTCCAGCCCCAATGTCACCTGCACTGAGGTGAGAACCCTCACACCACACCTGTCTGCCTCCCGTGGGTGTGGCTTTGCGTAAACACCTTACATTTGGATCCCAGTGCTGCGGCTTAAGCTTGATTTGAGAAGAGAAAAACCCTTTCCTTCTCTTACCAGCACCACAACCAGAGGGAGGGTCTCTCCCACTGAGAGTCTCTGTGATGAAGCTTTCAAAGAGTCTTGCCAGCCCCACATTTTAGACGTGCCCAGGCATCCACCTGGGCAGGACCCTCTGCCACCACCCAGCAGAGGGACACAGGGAATTCCGCGCGGGCCCGGTGGGGACCGGGCGAGTGGCTGAGACTTGCTGCTGGACCACCATCCTCATGGCCTTCATGATGATGGGGTAGGTCTGTAGTCTGACCGTGCTTCTTCTAGGTTCCCCTAGCTCTCCCTCACCCTGAGGGGCCGCCACTTACCCATGGGATACTGCCCCTGGTCACAACTTACCTACAGGCAAACCTCTCAACCTCCTAAACATCAACGTGGAACAGTGACCTCCAAATGCAAAGAACCCAAACTCTTAGCGGTCATTCCTCACCATGAGTAGCCACAACTGTTTGGTTAAAACACTGAAAATACAGTACATAAAAACAAAAAACAAAACAAAACAAAAAACAACAAAAAGTTAAGAAATTAGAAAAACTTTAAAACCTAGAGCATAAAATAAAAAGAACTTAGATGTAATTATTTTTTTAAAAAAGAAAAATCAAATAAAATACACCTATGAACTAAAACATAAAACACTACAGTTTATGAAGAGAAAGACTGTCTCAGACAACGCGGAGGTGAAAGAAAAGACACTGTAAAAGAACAGCCGGACAGACGCAGGCGTGAGGAGGGGTCTGGGCCCGAGGGTCAGGCGGGAGCCCGTTAGGGCTTTCTGAGGTTCGCGTGGCTTCTTCTAATGCTTACGGGACGGGTCCCACTACGGGCCCCACATGAGCAACTGTAACTGGCAGGAAGGAAGCAGGTCCCACAGGCCTTGCTGACTCCTTCCCTGTACACATGGCACAGTCAAAGAACAGAGGACAAATACCCCAAATGTCCCCGACATGCCACTCCCCAGAGCAAACTCAGAAGCTGGGTACTTTTCTGACAGAGCTGGCAGTGTGCAGCAGCCTCCTGCAGGCAAGCTGGACACTCAGAGGAGGAAGGACAGTCGGCACAGAATGCAGCAGGACGGAAGGTGCTAGAGAAGCCCCGGCCCCACGTCCACCAGCCCAACCATACTGGAGGCCCAGGGCCTTTGCCTCTGTGGCCTCCTCCAGTGGCCTCCACGGAAGAGCCACCCCAGGAAGGTGGCGAGCCCTACCTGGCAATGGGGCCAGGGGCCTGTCCTGAGATAGCCTGCCTCCCCTGGCCTGAACTCCCAGATCAAAGCCAGTGGCCAGTGACCTCTGGCCCCACATGCTGGGGTGTGTTCAGTGGGTGGCCATGCATACCTTGGTGGGTGTGGGGGGAGGTCTGTCTTCTCGAACTCAGAAGCTGAGGAGGTGTGACCAAGGACAAGCAGAGCAGGGCCTGGCACAGAGGCACGACCTCCTTGCCTTTGCTTTCTCCCAGCAAGTCAAGTGCAGACCTCAGTCTGGACATTTTCTCTCTCTTAGGAGAAGAATGCAGTTGGGCTGGGGGTTAGTCTGAGGGTGAAGCTTGTATTTTGGGGTGTGGTTTGGCAGAAGCCACTAAGCTCAGCCCTGACAGACACTGCGGGGTACCCCTGGCCGCAGAGTAGCCTATTCGTGAAACAAGACAGGTCTAGTTCAGACTAGAAGGGGCCGCATAAGGTCATGCAGAGTGGCGGTGGCAGGAAAGGGCCTGCTATGCGGCCCGAGTCTCCACATAGCCCAGTTTGGTCTCCCTATTTCTGTCTCCTGTCAGGGCAAAGGTGGATTAGCCCAGGGAGAGCTGCAAAGGGTAGTTGCAAAGACAGGGATTCCGCCTGAACAGACATGGGGCACCAACGATGGGAAGGAGACCCTCGCTCCACGGCACGGCTACAAAACCTGGTAGTTGGAGCTGGACTGCAGCTGGCCGAGGTCACTCAGATGCCAGTGGTCCCCCGCAGGCACGAGCTTGCCCCCCATCTGTGCACGTACCATGCCATCCGCCAGGGGGAAGACATTCAGAGAGGTGGGGCGCTCCTTCCTGCTGGAATGTGGGGGAGAGGAGAGGAAGCAGGGTTAGAGGCGGCTGCAAAACAAACAGAGCCCTCCACCTGATCATGCTTCTGCATGGCATCACACCCCCCCCATCATGCATGATTTACTATTTTTTTTTTTTTTTTTTTTGTAGAGACAGAGTCTCACTTTATCCCCCTCGGTAAAGGGGGCATCACAGCTCACAGCAACCTCCAGCTCCCGGGCTTAGGTGATTCTCTTGCCTCAGCCTCCTGAGTAGCTGGGACTACAGGTGCCTGCCACAACGCCCAGCTATTTTTTTTTGTTGTTGCAGTTTGGCCAGGGCCGGGTTTGAACCCTCGGTATATGGGGGTAGCGCCCTACCCACTGAGCCACAGGCGCCGCTCTTGATTTACTGCTTTTATTTAGTTCAGTTTTAATAGTGTCGAAAAACCCTGTGGAGTGTCCTGGCCATGCTGACTAGGGCCCCGGGTGGTGACTTTCAGATGCGGATCTTTCTTGTGTAGTGAGGGGAGCGCCCAGCCCTGCCTCCTGTGATATTGCCGCCAGCCCCACCTGTGACCCTGGGGCCAGCAGAGAGCATCCACCCTTCGCAGTTCTTTGTTCCTTGCCCTCCTCCTGCCCTTCTTTAGTGGTTCCCCCAACCCCAGACTCACTTTGTCGCCCTCGATAGAATGCCATGGCATCATAGCTCACAGCAACCTCAAACTCTTGGGCTTAAGCGATTCTCTTGCCTCAGCCTCCCAAGTAGCTGGGACTACAGGTGTTCACCACAACACCCAGCTGTTTTTTTAGAGACGAAGTCTTGCTCTGGCTCAGGCTGTCTTGAACCTGTGAGCTCAGACAATTCAACTGCCTTGGCCTCCCAGACTGCCAGCATGACAGACATGAGCCACTGTGTCTGGCCAATGAATGGTTAGTGTGTTTGACATGAGGCCTTATCATTGCAAAATGTTTGAGCAAGACATATTCATAGTAAAGAGCATCCCCACATTTGCTGGAGCCCAAGGGGCACCTCTCCCTCTTCCCCAGCTGCTTCAGAGCTGACACCTAGGACAGAGGCTCGCTAAGGAAGGAGTGTTTGGGAGGCTGGAGCTGGAAGAGCCAGCCTCAGTGCGCCATGTGGGCTCAGCCTGGGGAAGGCCTTCTGCGAGCTGTGAATGTGAAGACAGAGACCCGAGTTCTCATTCCACATGGTCCGTTGGGAGGCTTCAAATCAGGTGGGCCCAGATGACAGAGACCAGGGCCAGCTCCCTGACGACCCCGGCTGGGAGGCAAGTCTCACAGGAGCCCCCACTGCCTTGAGCTGTTCAGGCCTAGAATTACTCAGCTCTTGACATAGCCTCTGAGGCTCAAATCTCAGTCCCCGAGCATCGCAGGAGGGGGTGCACCTCAGGGGTCCCAGGGATGAGGAGGATGAGGGGGAGGGAGCACAGTGGCCACCACTGACTCATGTGGCTAGGTGGGCAGCTTTATGAAGTAGGGTTCTGGGAAGAGGTTTCTCTCTGGCTGGAAGGCACACACAATCCTGGGGCCAAGCCAATTGGTTTACCCTGTTCAGCAGGATGCTGTTACCTGGAACACGCAGGTCCCTGGACCTGCTAGGACCTGGCAGTGCCATCTTGCTGGTCTGTGGCAGGGACAGAGGCAGGGGAGCTGCACAGGGGTGCTCGTTCAGGCCAAACCCACCCAGAGGGCATTTCCTATTGATGTGTGCACAGGAGGAGGCTATTCTTAGACATTTCTAAACTCAGATCATACAGAAGGATATTGGAATTGGGAAGCTCTGGATATGCAGATCTATCAAAACTCAGTGGGTCCCACGGCTCCACTCTCATTCCAGCTGCTCTCTGACCACAGCTGTGAGGCCCCCTGGCCACTGTGAAGGCCACCAGCCACCAGGTACAGTGGTCTCAGCCACCCTGTCTGCTCCAGCAGCTCCTAGGTGTGGTAACACCTCTCCCGAGGCCCAGGTTGACCCTACTGGGCACTTATACTCATGACCTTGGTGACATGCACATAGTGACATAGTGGGCCCCCAGATCCAAGCCTTGACTAGCCAGTACAGTCTTGGCTATCGCCAGATGCTATGGGGGGATAGTAGGGAGCAGAATGGGGGCTCTTGGGGGCCAGGGGTGCACTCATGGCTCCCCTGTCCACAGCCCAGTGCTAGGACACACCCCCATGCTCAGCCAAGATGCTACCTCTGCTGTCTTTCCTTTGCTCCTCCCTACAAAATCCCGCCAGGGCTGGTCTCCAAGCCTGGTGAGCGCCCAGGGTCCTGCCTACTGTCTGGGTATCTGAGCTTGAGAAACCTCATAGCTTTCTTGGGGGGATGTGAGTGACCCCCCCCTTCAGACACCCTTGCCCACCCTTGAGGGTCAAGTCGCCCACAGAAGTCACACTACCCAAGTGGGTCAACATTATGCCACCCACTCTGGGCGCCATGCTAGGCACTAAGTGATCAAGGTGGACATGATGCCAGGGTGGAGGCCCCTCACCCGCCCATCCCGCCTGGGTCAGTGCCAATCTGTGGCTAGAGCAGGCTCTTGTTGAGTGAGCAGGAGAAAGAGTTGGGCCAGGACAGAGCAAGGAGCTCAGCACTACTGCCCTACTCTGTGGCTGTGCCAGGGTCTGGTCTGCTGCCTCCTCCGTGTCTGTCTCAAGTGCAACTGGCCAGGACTGCTCATCTGTGGCATCAGCTGCCAAAGGTATCTGATGTGGACTGAAGAGCCATCCTGTGCTTCTAATTACAGCAATCAGCCTCTTGCCTGTCCCCTGGGAAACCCGAGCCCAAGGTGATGTCCACGGGATGCCCAGGCACTGCACAGCTTTACCTTTTCCTCCACGACTGGCGAGGACTGAGGGGCAGCGACAGACACAACGGCCAGCACACAGCAGCAACAGCACAGAGGGCAAGACAAGAAGACAGCCATTAGAGAGCAAAGGTCATGGCACATGTGCACACAGGCTCACAATGAAGACACTTAGGGCCCTACAAGACAGACAGGTCACACACAGATGTCTACAAGGGACAGACATGTGACACAAACCCTCTGGGCTTCAAAAGAAACCTTTGAAGGGGGCTTGTGGAGGTCAGCAAGTGACAAACGTCCCCAGTGCAGGGTGGACAGCAAATGTCCCCTTAGACAGGGCCCAGCACACATGTGCACACAGCATGCGGATGACAACACACACACACACACACACTCCTGCTCATGTGGCCTCTGCAGAGTGATGGCCCCCCCAGCACTAATCAGTTTATTCTAACGACACACAGACTCAGAAAACCAAGCCAGGAGTGAAGGAAAACGCCTGTCTGTGGTCAGCAGTATTAGCTGCTCAGTGCCATGGACACCCTCACGGCCCTCACAGGGAAGATGGGGGTCTGGGCTAAGCGGATGGGACAGACTCAAATCTCTGTCCCCCAAGAGATCACATGGTCTTCGCCAGAGAAGAGAGAAGACTCTGGTGGGGGGAAGGTCATTCCCCATAGATGCTGACGCAGCAACAGCAAGAGGTCCAGCAGCCTGAGCCTTGCAGTCTACAGCTGAGGACAGCAAAGGGGCTGTGCCTTCCTTATCTCAACCAGCTCTTTCCCTTAGAGATGTGAGGCTGTGGCTGCTGTCCCCATTTGGCGCGGGTAGCAGGCAGGCATGATGCACCCCAACCATCTTGTTCCCAGCTGGGGAAGACCCAGCCCGGGAGGCTCCTGATAACAGTTGTTGCATTAGGGCAGACAGCTTTCCAGGGCTGGTTGGGCAGGAGACAGGGGAGGGGTGTGCCGTTACCAGGCCACACACTTCCCTCAGAGCCAAGCTGCACAGGAAGATGGAGGCCAGCAGCCCTGGTCCATTCTGACATACTGTGGAGACTGTGGCTGGGGGCAGAGCCACCAGGGGTCTGGGAACCACAGTGACACAGATGTTCACACCTGGTCTCGCAGGTCCCCTTCTGGCAGGATCAAATATGGTGGCAACCACGGCTTTAGCGTTAATCTGGGCAAAAGACCTTCCTCTCCTGGACAGGTGGGCCTGTGGATCCTGATTGATGAACAGAGGGTCTCCTAGGGGCCCTGGCTGGGTGTGAGGAAAGCCCCTGCCAGGCAGCCAGTGCAGCCCTGTCACTCTTGCTGACGGCCCTAAGACCCCGGATTCACAGAGGAGGTGAGAACCTGAGGCTACGTAGCAGCGTGGATAGAACAGACCCACAGATCCACCCCTCACATGATGGGTGGGGAGGGAGTCTAACAACGGAAACTTCAGGAGCTGCCGCGCAGCTGCAGAAGGGACCCCATGAGCAAGGCCTGGAGCGTCCCGGAGTCCTGACGAGGAGGAGCAGCCCCAGCTGCAGGATGGCCCACCATAATTCTCAGAACCAAAAAGAAGTCCAGCGGCTGGGCTGTGCTTGCTGCAGACTCTGCCCAGGGCTGTGGGTCCCTGCTTGGGCACTGCCTCACCTCACCATGGAGAGGCCCCATGGAGAGGCTCACCATGGGGATCTGGAGGCCTGACCTGGCCCACAGGAATGGGATGTGACCTTCAGGGGATGGCTGAGTTCATATAGCCTTAAGGTTCCAAGGACACTTGTGCCCTGCCGTCCTCAGGTCTGGAGTCACACCTCCTTGCCTCTCAGGACACACAGCACACTCAGCCCTCTCTGGGCTCCCGCTGGGTGGCTGCCGAGGCAGCCTCCTCCTGCGGGGGTGAGCCTCCTCCTGGAAGGCTGTAGCTCTGGGGGCCTGCCAGGCCCCTGCTCTGCCACAACTCAGACTAGTCAGTTCAGCTCCCACAAAAACAGCACCAAGACTGCAGATTCCAGGTTAGATCATTATTCCAGTTATATGGAAATCCTCTTGCTATTTTTGAACACCAGAAGTAAGGATTTCAATGTGTGAAGGAGAAAATATCCTGAGCCATGAAATGGTAGCCTGGAAATTAGCACTTCCTACTCTCAAACACAATAAAACATCTGAAAGGTCTTATGGTTTACCCAGCTCTTTCATTAGTTATTTAATTTCATTATTAATTCCTCATTTAATTCTGGAAATGTTTTGGGGTCAGTTAATAAGCAGCCTGTGCCCCTGCTCTAAGGACTGGCATTTGTTGTGAGGCGCTATAGACCCCAAGGCCTGTTAAGAGCAGCAAGTCTGGGTCTAGAGCTGCCAGACCCTTGGCCCCTTTCCCCTGCCCAGCCTTCCTCTCACACTGTGCCTTTGGTTTTCATAAGACTGAGGTACAGAATCCAGACACTTTGCTTACAGTCACCCAGAAAGTGACTGACAAAGCCCCAAGTTGAACATCCCGACCCTTCTGGTTTGCAGACACAACTACAGATCAGGTAGGCACGAAGGAAAACTTTATATGATGTAACCAGAGGCTTTCTCCGTCACAGTCCTGGCTTCAGGAGGATCGGCTGCAGGAACGAGGCCTGGCTCTGTGGGATGCGGGGGTTCCAACTTCAGGCCCTTCCTCCCCCTGACGGAGACTTAGAACATCAGTCCCCCGCCCAGGAGGCCACCTCCTCTGGTTTCCCCTGGGCCAGAGCCCTTGAGCTGGCAGTAACCCCTGGATGAAAGGGTTGACATTCTACTCCCTGGGGTCTGAATTCCAGTTTTATCTGGCCTGATAGGGCACAGAAAATGGAGAAGGAGTGATCTTGGCAGGCTTCTTTCCACTCCCCAAGTCACACCAGCACCAAGTTCTCAATCAGGCTGAGCCAAGGCCTCACAATCTGCTGCCATGGTCCTGCCCTGTAGCAGGACATGGCTCTGTGTAGGGCTGATCAAGATGTAACAGCCTCCCTCTCTCTCCATCCACACACAGCTGGTTATTTGAGGTAGGATATTCCAGAAAGTCAGCTCGAGCACTGAATTAGCAAACACTAAATGTACACATATAGGTACATAAATATTTCCCACACATTGCAATCTTGAATCCTGAAAACAACTCATCCCTGTCCATTCTATTCATTTATTTATTTTTATTTTACAAAAAAGAAAGCAAGGTCTAAAGCACAGGGTGTCGGGCTACCCCGCAGACAGGTGCCACAATTGGGCTTTAAGACCCACTTAACAATCCTGAGTCCCAGCTTCCTGCATGATTCTCCACCCCAGGGAACTGCACTATGGGGCTAAACAACAGGCAAGGCGTCACCTTGGCCAAGCATCGCCCCTGGACTCAAACTTCCCCCTGCTTTGTGAATGTCAGCAAATGACAGTGAAAAGCCCTGTACTCATTCTGAGGTTACAAATATATTCCAGCGAGTCCACAAATTCACAAACACAGAATCTGTGAGTAATGAGGCTGGACAGCCTGCAATTCTCCCTGACTGAGACACACCCTGGCTCCACACATGCTGGCCACATGCCCCTTAGGACCCTGGGCAGGCTCTGCACACACTCCGGCAAGTGCTCCCACAGGCTCCCTCCTCCAGGGTTGGAGGGGAGTGGAGCTGCTCTTGTTCCCCTGACTGTAAGAGCACCAGCAGTCATGGCGACTAGACTGTGCAGCTCTGCCCACCACCGTACCTCCTCCCTGGCAGGCTGCTCTCCGTCTGGCTGTTTCCCCCAACTTGCTGCATCTTGGATCTCTCGATATGCTCCACGTAGGTCTGTATCATCTGTGGGGAGCAAACCTCTGAGTTAGTGCTGGCTCTAACCCTCCCCATCTGCGGCTCTCTCCTTCCCCATCTAACTTGCGAGGGTTCTCTGCTGTGCTACATCCTGGCAGAAACACAAAGTGGAGACGTGTCCAGCACAGGGCTGACAGCTCTCAGGTCTGGCAGCAAAATGCCAGAAAAAGAAAATGCTAGAGAAAACAACTGAAGGTCAGTGCTGAGTCGCAGGAGTTAGGCTGCAACCTGCTCTCGTGCCCATCCCCATACCTGCCCTCTGGGTCAGCGGCCGGCTGGCCAGGTACCCACCTCCGTGTGTCGCTGGTGCAGGGCATTGTATTCCTTCTTCATCTCCGACTCCCGCTCCTCCAACCGGGAAACTGGAGAACACAATCATGGCTTGTGGAGCTCACAGCTGCTCGTCCACAGCTCTGTGCTCCTCTGGGTTGTACCCACCGGAGGACAGAGGGGTCAGGGACAAGCCCTGATGCTGGTAAGAATCCTCTGGGGGTGCTAGAAAGCAGACTGGGTGGCATATTGAGTGTGCACCAGGAGAATATTCAATTCTGCCATGAAGAAAAACAGGATGTGGAAACTCACAAAAGCTATCTGCGCTCAAATCAGCATGGGGCTTCTGAGACGTGGATAAAGCTCAGGGAGAGTGTGAGCAAGAAGTGGTAGAAACCAGCAGAGTTCAAAGTGAGTAACCTCCGACATATTAAAGGGCAACATGAAGAAACTAAAGGCGCGGTTCCTACACACAACAAGGGCTGGGGAGACCGAGTCACAGCCATGCCTGCTCTAGGCTGACAGCCAAGTCTCCCCTAAATGGGTGGCCCTGTGTATGCCCAGGAGAATCAGGTCTGTCCCCTGCTGGCACTGTCCTTGGTGCACAACCCTTGTCAGCTTTCCCAGTGTCTGTTTTCAATTGACTTCACAAATTACATGGTTCAACATCCCATTCTGGCTAGTTCTTCTGCTGTGGCTCCTCTTGGAGGCTAGGACTGCCCATTTACCATGCCCCAGGGGATGCTAATACCGGGGTGTGTGGACCCCACTCTGAGGAACAACATGGCTGTCACAGTCCATATGATCTTCCCACAAGGAACCTGAGTAGTTACACACACTTCACACAACATGTCTGACTTGTAGACCCCGCCTACAACATGCATGACTTACAGGCACTGTACACCACACGTATGACTTATGCGAACTGCACGCAGCATGCATGACTTGTAGACACTACACGCACATATGACTTACAGGCACCACGCACAACACATTTGACTTGTAGACACTGCACACACATATGACTTACAGGCCCTGCACAACACATATATGACGTACAGGCACTGCATACAACACGTCTGACTTATAGGCATTGCACACACCTGACTTACAGGCACCACAAACCACATGTATGACTTACAGGCACCACACACCACACGTATGATTTATAGACACCGCACACAACATGTATGACTTACAGTCATATGTAACACACATATGACTTAGACACATTGCACACACATGTGACTTACAGGTACCATACACCACACATATGACTTACACTGCACACTACACGTATGACGTACAGATACTGGTAAGTCACATGCACATGACTTACAGATATCAGGATACAATGCATGTGACTACCAGAGGAGGGCGCTGCTGACCCACCCCAGCTGTGTTCTGACCCTGGCACCGACTCTGTCCCCAGCAGGTCCTACCTGTATGTCTGTCCCTGGAGGGAACAGTAGAGCTGCTGGGGCAGGAGTGCAGCCTCTGCCTGGTCAAAGGAGCCCAGAAGCCTTTTCTATCTTTCTGGCCTCACTTCTGGTGCTGACAAAATGAATTTAACTTCTGCCTATAATATGGGTTTATGCTTTTCCTTCTAAGAAAAGAGCTGAGGCCGGGAGCGGTGGCTTGTGCCTATAATCCTAGCACTCTGGGAGGCCAAGGCGGGTGGATTGCCTGAGCTCAGGAGTTTGAGACTAGATTGAGCAAAAGCGAGACCCCATCTCTACTAAAAATAGAAAAACTGGGAAGAGAATTGCTTGAGTCCAAGAATTGGAGGTTACTGTGAGCTATGATGCCACAGCACTCTATCCAAGGCAACGGCTGAGACTCTGTCTCCAAAAAAAAGAGCTGAGTTTCCTCACACACATGAAATGTACTCTAAGCCAAGGGAATATTAAAGATTTTGTGTAATTCTAGAAAAGGTTTATCTTTATCTGTGCATGCTTTAATAGGCGTTTAGGTTTGCTTCTGCTTTACACACACCAGAACATTTACACTGTATGTGGCTGTAGGCCGCCAGCCCTTTGATCACCTGCTAACTCTCAGGCTTCCATTAGCACAGTGGTCCTTAGGTCTTGGCTGGGATGGGGAAATGCCCAACATTTCAAAAGCTTTTGCTTCCCCCAACGTTATCTTAACTTTTCAGAGAAATGAAGGCACCTGCCATCCAAGGTAACCAGGTAGAGCAGCAAATAGGTTTTGATCCTTAGAATGTCTAATTACATGCTTGGCGCCTGCAGCACAGTGGTTGCGGGCCGGCCACGTGTAACAAGGCTGGTGGGTTTGAGCCCAGCCTGGGCCAGCTAAACAACAATGATAATTGCAACAACAACAACAAAAATAGCCGGGCGTTGTGGCAGGCGCCTGTAGT
The DNA here is from genome assembly GCA_963574655.1 of Perodicticus potto. Taxonomy (NCBI): domain Eukaryota; kingdom Metazoa; phylum Chordata; class Mammalia; order Primates; family Lorisidae; genus Perodicticus; species Perodicticus potto. Next base: position 9,627 of record CAUYRH010117324.1, on the reverse strand, counting down.
CCCAGCTACTTGGGAGCCTGAGGCAAGAGAATCGCTTAAGCCCAAGACTTTGAGGTTGCTGTGAGCTGTGATGCCACGGCACTCTACCAAGAGTAACAAAGTGAGACTCTGTCTCCAAAAAAAAGAATGTCTAATTACAGAAAATCAACATGACCCAGGTAATTATAACACTAGCAGTACAGTTTAAGCAAAGACTTTTGAAAACTGAACCACTGTTTTAGGATGTTAGAAAGTCCCTTTCTCTACCTGGCCTTGCAGACCCCTGATTAGCCATGAGGCCGTCTAGAAGCTGCCACTCCTCAGTACCAGGAGAAGATGAGGCCCCAGGGTAGTAGGGAGCTTTGTCCTAAAGGTCTACAGATCTGTGATTTGGGGGTCAGATTATAGTATGAAGCATTAAGTACTATGTGATCAAAGAGGACTTGTTTATTTTTGTTTCTACAAAGAATTTGAGGACAATTGCAGGAATACATAGCAGTGTAAAGAGATGAAATAAGTGGCTGAGGAAATCACAGTGAAAATAAAATAAGAATAACACTGGGTGTCTGTAATCTCTTGTACTAAAGGCCCCCACCGTCCATCCCAGCTTGATCCCTCTCAGCACATGTTTTTATCCATCCTGTCCCTCCCTGCAGCTACTTACTCTGGTCTGCGTAGTTCTTGGCCTTCAGCTCCAGTTGTCGTGTCTGGAACTCATAGTGCTCCACCTGCGTTTGCAGCTCCTTCTTCTCCTGCTCCAAGGCATCTTCAAACTCAATGAATTTCTAAGCGTGGAGAAAAAAAAAAAGCAGGTGTTGTGAGCTGCCCTTTAGCTGAAGAGCCCCGGGTGTCAACGATCCAGAAGTCAAAGATGTCTCTGTGGCCTGGAACTGGCCAGTGTGGGACCCAATCAGGTGTCTCCACTTTAGATCTGGCTTCCTGCCACTTCACGGTGCTGTGCTGAGAGCAGGACTGAGGAGCTCTGGACCCCCCTTTCCACCTAATGGCATCCACAACCTCTGTCCAAAAAAGAATCTGGTGTGAAGGGAGCCTGTCACCTCTGATCAGAGCCACCTGCATGCATGTGTGAGATTCAGGCAGCCACTCTGGGCGCCACATTCAGAATACCCCATGCTTGCTTTAATGCTCTGCTGTTGCAGTCTTGAAATTTTTTTTTTTTTCCTGAGACAATCTCACTTGTTGCCCTTGGTAGAGTGCTGTGACATCATAGCTGACAGCAACTCAAACTCCTGGGCTTAAGAGATTCTCTTGCCTCAGCCTCCCAAGTAGGTGGGACTACAGGCACCTGCCATAACATCCAGCTATTTTTCAAGATGAGGTCTTGCTCTGGCTCAGGCCGGTCTTGAACCTGTGAGTTCAGGCAATTCACCCATGTCGGCCAAGTGCTGGGATTATAGGTGTGAGCCAACACGCCTGGCCCTAGTCTTGAAATTTTTAATAATCTTTCAATATGGGCCCTGCACTTCCACTTTTGCGCTGGGACTCACAAATTCTGTAGCTGGTCCTATTTGTAATAGAGTAGGATAATCCTGTCAATGCTAAACCCAAGCCGAGTCAAGTCTCCTTTTCTGCACCACAGTCATGGCCCAGCTCAGTACACCATCACTGCTGGAATAACTGGCAAAGCAAAGTCTTACTCCTAGTCCTTAAAAAAAAACAGAGATTGGTCTAGCATTGGAATCTTAACCTTTCCTGAGAGGTTTGAACAAAATTATCAAACCAAATGAAAAGAAAGCACTTTGCAAAATAAAAGAAGCTCCTGAGAGGTCTGAAGAGCACCGTACCACTGGGTACGCTGGCCAGGCACAGACGCCACCAGGTGTAATTCCTTCAGCAGCCCAGAAGGGGAGCTGTTAACACCGCGATTTTACTGAGTAGAAAACTAGGGTATGCTATCAAGAAATGAAACCAGGAGTTCAAGATCAATCTGGGCAATATAGTGAGAATCCATTTCTACAAAAATAAAGTTAGCCAAGTGTGGTGGGACATACCTATAGTCCTAGGTAGCTACTTGGGAGGATGAGACAGAAAGATTGATAAAGCCCAGGGGTTCAAGGCTGCAATGAGCTATGATTGTGCTTTTGTACTCCAGCCTGAACAATAGAGTGAGATTCTTTCTCCAAAAAATTAAAAATAAACAAAAATTAAAAATAAAAAACATAGAAATTTCATTTGTGAATCTTAAAAATAGTCAAGCAAGGCTTTTAAAAATGTTACTGCTATTATTATCCTTTTTACTTTTTAGGAATTTTTAAAAAGTTCTTTTCCCTGGAGTTCCTTTTGTACTATGCAATTGTTATTCTTATACACTTATTGGCATATATTCATCACAAGTTCCTCTTAGACATGGGATTGTCGAGTTTTAGATAGAAAACTATTCTAATTTATTAGATGTTAACAGTGGAAAAATTGATAAGTGAAATTATACAATGGAATACTTTAGAGTGATTAACATTAATGAACTAGAGTTCTATACATCAATGTTGAAAAAAATCACAAAAATACAATAAGAAAACAAACAATTTATATATTGTCTTTGGAATGCATGTATTAGTAAATGTTTAAAACATGCAAAGAATAATACCATACGACTTCAGAAAAGTAGTTAATTTGGGGAGATGGTAAAAGTTGGGCCCTCTATATATAGGGTGTCTTTAAAGTTTGTGTACAATTTAAATTTTACATTTTATTTTATTTTAAACTGCAATTTTATTTATTTATTTATTTTATTTATTCTTTTGAGACAGAGTCTCACTACATCGCCCTGGGTAGAGTGCTGTGGCATCACAGCTCACAGCAACCTCCAACTCTTGGCCTTAAGCAATTCTCTTGCCTCAGCCTCCCAACTGGCTAGGACTACAGGTGTCCGCCACAATGCCCAGCTATTTTTTGGTTATTGTTGTCATTGTTGTTTGGCAGGCCTGGGCTGGATTCAAACCCACCAGCTCTGGTGTATGTGGTTGGCATCCTGGCTGCTGAGCCACAGGTGCCAAGCCTAAATTGCAATTTTAAATTGCACACAAACTTTATGGACACCCTGTATAATACTTAACTGTTCACAAATATAAAATATAAATGACATGATATTTAATGTCTGATGATAAATGATTGTAATATGAGGATGTTATTTTCTATTTTCTGACTGTTTCAAATTTCTGTTATTAAAAAAAGATAAAGATGAATATTTTGCCAAAAAAAAAAAAATTTCATTTGTGGGCGGGTAATGGTGGCTCATGCCTGTAATCCTCGAACTCTGGGAGAATAAGGCAGGTGGATTACCTGAGCTCAGGGAGTAAGAGCAAGACTCTGTCTCTACTAAAAATAGAAAAATTAGCCAGGCATTGTGGCGGGCACCTGTAGTCCCAGCTACTCAGGAGGCTGAGGCAAAAGGATCAATCAAACCCAGGAGTCTGAGGTTGCTGTGAGCTATAATACCTGGCATTTATACCTAGGGTGACTGAGTGAGACTCTGTCTCACAAATAAATAAATAAATAAAATTCATGGGTGGCGCCTATGGCTCAGTGAGTAGGGTGCCAGCCCCATATACCAAGGGTGGCGGGTTCGAACCCGGCCCTGGCCAAACTGCAACAAAAAAATAGCTGAGGCATTGTGGCGGGCGCCTGTAGTCCCACCACAACGCCTGGAAGGCTGAAGCAGGAGAATCACCTAAGCCCAAGAGCTGGAGGTTGCTGTGAGTTGTGATGCCACCACACTCTACCAAGGAAAGGGCAACAAAATGAGACTATGTCTCTAACAAAAGAAAAAATTCATTTGTAACCATGGTCAATGGCTCATGCCTGTAATCCTAGAACTCTGGGAGGCCGAGGAAGGGGATTGCTTGAGATCAAGCGTGGAAAACAGCCTTAAGCAAGAGCAAGATCCCTCTACTAAAAATAGAAAAAAAATCAGCTAGGTGCAGTGGCAGGTGCCTGTATTCCCAGCTACTTGGGAGCCTGAGGCAAGGAATCACTTGAGCCCAGGAGTTTGAGTGAGCTATGACGCTATGGCGCTCTACCCAGGGTGACAGAGTGAGACTCTGTCTCAAAAACAAAACAAAACAACCCCCCCCCAAAAAAAACAAAACAAAAAGAAAACCCAAAATAAAAACAAAAAACAGAAATTTCATTTGCAGGAAGCATCAATATCAGCTGGGTTATTAAGACATAGTTTCTCAGAAGATGTTTATATAAAACTGATGGTTGATTTCAGGTTTAGGGTTTCTGGAAGAGGTTGTTAATCTGTGGTATCCACAGCTGTGTTCATGTAACGACTCCAGCCAGTCAGTCCCCTACCCACATAACAGGCCCCCAGACACTTCTTCCTATAGCAGCTTCTAAAAAGGTCTTTGTGATGAAAACCACTGGGGCTCCTGCCCAGAGGATGACTCATTCTGTGCAGCAATGGATAGGGTAGAAAATCCCCAGGAGAGGCTGGAGAGAGGTGGGCAGGGGAGAGGCAGCATCAGGAGGTCTGCTTCAAGGCCATCTCATGCAACCTGAGTAAAATGCAAAAACACAAACACCCCAGAGCCAGTAAAATGCACAATTTCTTGTGAAGCTGTAGGAAAAAAATTAAAATGAGTGGTTTTGAATTATCTATGAATACAACCTGCATTTGAAGAACAAACAAATGCTATTAAATGACTGACAAGGATATTTTAATTGGGTAATTTTAATTCCCATTACTTAACACAAATGAAAAATGGCAAAAAGGAATTTGAGTAGATAAGAAGAATCAGTAAAAAGAATTACACAAACATATGTTTTTGTAGAAAAATTAAATTAAAAGAGGAATACTTTTTAAAAACCCTAACACTACCGTCTAGAGAATCAGTTAAAGGTATTTGCTGCTCTTCCAGATTTGTGTGTGTGTGGAGGGCAGGCGTGCCATGATTTTGTACACAGTACTGCGTGACTTGATTGAGCCTCCCATTTCTATTGGAGCATCTTTCCACACTAGTAAACATGGCTGCTACTGCCATGAAAACACGTGTATATTGGCTCGGCGCCTGTGGCTCAAGTGGCTAAAGCGCCAGCCATGTACACCTGAGCTGGCAGGTTCGAATCCAGCCCAGGCCTGCCAAACCACAACGGCTGCAACCAAAAAATGGCCGGGCGTTGTGGCGGGCGCCTGTAGTCCCAGCTACTTGGGAGGCAGAGGCAGGAGACTCGCTTGAGCCCAGGAATTGGAGGTTGCTGTGAGCTGTGAGCCACGGCGCTCTATCCAGGGTGACAGCTTGAGACTCTGTCTCAAAAAAAAAAAAAAAAAAAAAAAAGAAAACATGTGTATATTACGCTGTGGGCACAAGTAGAGCATATGACTTTCTGCTGGGCTTCCAGGAGGCTTTAAAATACTAGTATTGTCTGCTGGTTTTCCTGCTCCCTGAGGCCTCTTCAGAAGGGATCCTGATTCAAGCTCCCCCAAACAAAGTGGGCAGAGACCTTTCCCAGGACTCTTGTCATTTCTGCACAGGGCTAAACAACATCTCCGCCACCTGCCAGTGGGACACGGCACGGTGTCATTGTTTAAATCTCAGGTTCTTGAACACTTCTCGCAAATCTGCTGGTCATGTGGATGACTTCTCTGGCCACAGTTGATTCTGTTCATGTTTTTCTTATTGATTTATAAGGACTTTTCAGGACCCTGTCTCCTTTTTTATGCTGCATGTGTTTTTTTTCAGAGTGTAGTTTGGGTGTAGATGTTGTCTTAGTACTTAATAACTTACCCTTTCTCCATCACTTTGAATGCTAAATTCTAGTATGTATTTCAGTCTGTTATGAGCCAGTACCAGAGGTTTTTTTTAAAAACTTGGTATTGTGGTGCTATAGTATCTTTTTTTTTAGAGACAGAGTCTCACTTTGTCCTCCTTGGTAGAGTGCCGTAGCATCACAGCTCACGGCAACCTCAAACTCTTGGGCTTAAGCAATCCTCTTGCCTCAGCCTCCCAAGTAGCTGAGACTACAGGTGCCCACCACAGCACCTGGCTATTTTTAGAGACAGGGGTCTTGCTCTGGCTCAGGCTGGTCTCGAACCTGTGAGTTTAGACAATCCACTTGCCTTGGCCTCCCAGAGTGCTAGGATTACAGGCATGAGCCACAACACCTGGTCTATACTTATCTTTTTTTCTTTTTTGGCTGGGGCCAGGTTTGAACCCACCATCTCCGGGTATATGGGGCTGGCGCCGTACTCCTTGAGCCACAGGCACCACCCTATAGTTATCTTTTGATATCTGATATGTTATCCCTCTTATATCTTCCTTTTCAACATTTTCTTTGTTGCTTCTGCTTTTTTTTTTTTTTTGAGACAGAGTCTCACTTTGTTGCCCCAGGTAGAGTGGTGTCATAGCTCACAGCAACCTCAGACTCCTGGGCTTAAGCAATTCTCTAGCCTTAGTTTCTGGAGTAGCTGGGATTACAGGCACCTGCCACAATGCCCAGCTATTTTTTTTTTTTTTAAGTTGCGGTCTCACACTAGCTCAGGCTGGTCTCCAACTCGTGAGCTGAGGCCATCTGTCTGCCTCCCAGAGTGCTGGGATTACAGGCGTGAGCCACCGTGCCCGGCCTTCTTTTATTTATTTATTTATTTATTTATTTTTGAGACTGGGTCTTGTTCTGTTGCTCAGGCTGGAGTGCAGTAGCCTCATCATACCTCACTACAGCCTCAAACTCCTGGTCTCAAGCAAATCTCTGACGTCAGCCTCCCAAGTAGCTGGCATTATAGGCACATAGCACTACACCAAGTTAATTTTTCTTTTATTTAGTAGAAATGGGGTGTTAGTCTTGCTCAGGTTGGTCTTGAATTCCTGAGCTCACCCACCTTGGTTTCCCAAAATGCCAGGATTATAGATGTGAGCCACTGAGTCTGGCTTATCCCCACTTCTTTATCCTTCTAGATCAACTTGAGAGTTGTCTTGAATCACTCACGAATTTAATTTTTAAATATGCAACTGGCCTGTCAGAGAGCACCAGGTCTGTGGCCTTTAGGAAGGGCCAGATGTTTAGTCCTTGTTTTCAATGAGGCAACACTTAGGGCCAGACTTGGGATGAAACAAGAACTCATCTTGAGCAAGTGAAGAGTAGTTCGATGAGGCTTTTAGAGCTAGAAGCTAGAAACATCTTCCTTTCTTCAAAACCCCATACTGTCCTCCCTCTGAGCTGAGTCCCTAGGGCTCCATGCAAAGAAAGTGGTTCTTTGGTGACAGTGTCGTCCCACCAGAACTTTGACCCTGTCCATATTTCATCTAACACCAGCATTTGATGCTTAGCGGTCAGCTGAAAGATTTCCAAACTAAGACAATGTAAGAAAACCCACTCCTAGTTTTCCCAAGTCAAGAAAGACTTTCCTGTGGTCTACCGTGGTATGTGACTGTTAAAATCTAATAAACATGGTAGTGCCCATAGCTCAGTGGGTAGGATGCCAGCCACATGCATGGAGGGTGGCGGGTTCAGACCCAGCCTGGGACTGCTAAAACAACAATGACAACTGCAACAAAAATATAGCCGGGTGTTGTTACCTGTAGTCCCAGCTACTTGGGAGGCTGAGGCAAGAGAAGCGCTTAAGCCCAAGAGTTAGAGGTTGCTGTGAGCTATAACATCACAGCACTTTATCAAGTGTGACATAGTGAGACTCCGTCTCAAAAAAAAAAAAAAAAATCTAATAAATGTGAGAATGCCAAAAAGCCCTGTAAGCCTAAAGATTCCTGGTAAAGTTGACCCAAACCCAGTCACATGTAGAAATCCTCTAACATTATATTTTAAGGCCTTTCGACATCAGGAAAAAAGAGCAGATTTACCAAGAGAAAAACATTTAAGTAAGCACGTACCCAGACGACCTTAAGGACAAAGGCCTATATGCCTCTGTGGCAGAGAGAGGACCCTGTAGTGGGTAAACACACAAGTGTGTGTGTTTCCCAGACCATATGGAATCCTGTTGCCAAAGGAATGGCTAAGGGCTCAGCAGCCAATGTTCTTCTAGGCTGTCTGTCCATCGAGCTTCCCAGGCTGATAGGGTGGGCATGGGCAGTCATTCGAGAATGAGCCAAAAGCCCCATGAAACACACAAGTGACCACCAACAGACATCAGGGCCATGGCCTAAGCCAGGACCCCGGCCCACTGCCCAGCTTCCCAGTGGCAGCCCGCGGACCAGCATCATTTCAGCTACATTTGGAGGGACCTGCAAGGGCTCTGAGGGATTGGAGGCGCCATCAAGACCACTTTTTACTGTCTAAAAGAACTTCTTTGTTCCCCCCGTTGAAAAAATTGTTCCAATCATTAAGATAATTTTAGTTAACAAAACTGCAAGCCAACCATTTCACCTCACTTGAACGTGCAATGCAATTTCCATCAAATATGATAAGGGACAGACGGTGAGAAGAAGCAGGGTCTGGCTGAGACCAGACATGCTCAGCCTCTGCTTTTCACCTTCAGGGCCAGATTTGGGATGAAGCAAACATCACCTTGAGCACAGGAGAGGCTGTGAGAATAAAGGCTTTCCTTGGCTGGCATTAAATGCACCAAGAGGGGACAGAAGGATAGAATCCAAGTTCTATCAAACTCCAGATAGGGAGCTAGGGGAAGGGTGTTGGCAGCAAGCTTTATTAACTGGCTGAGTTCAAGTCATAAAAATTCAGTAGATATTTTCAAAGAAGTACAAAATATACTTATTTACAGATCATCCACTTTAGATTTAAGAGAATCAAGAACTTTCAGTGGTAAGGAATAACAGGGTAAGGCAGAGCCTAACGCTAAGTCTACAAGGCTTTCTTTTCTTTTTTTTTAATTGTTGGGGAACTACAAAAGTAGAATCTAACTGACCAGGGATGGTGGCTCACACCTGTAACCAGCACTCTGGGAGGATGAGGTGGGAAGACTGCTTGAGGTCAAGACTTTGAGACCCCAGCCGGGCGTTGTGGTGGGCGCCTGTGGTCCCAGCTACTCGGGAGGCTGAGGCAAGAGAATCGCTTAAGCCCAGGAGTTGGAGGTTGCTGTGAGCTGTGATGCCATAGCACTTCATCAAGGGCAACATAGTAAGACTCTGTCTCAAATTAAGAAAAAAAAAAAAAGGACTTTGTGACCAGCCTGAGCAAGAGGGAAATAAAATGGAAAAAACTAGCCGGGTATCATGGTGGGGGCCTGGAGTCCCATTAGGGACAGGTAAGAGGACCTCTTGAGCCCAAGAATTTGAGGTTGCCGATGCCATGGTACTCTAACTAGGCTGGGCAACAAAATGAGACTGTTTAAAATAAAGTAGAATCTGATTATACCAAAATATGAATGGAATTGAGAAAAATATACAATTTTAACTATCAGCATTTGTGTTGAGTGAGCTTGCACGGTAACAGATTGTAAAAAAAATAAAAGCTTCCTATTAGAAACACAGCGTAGGTTTTTTTTTTTTTTTTTTTTAAGAGACAGAGTCTCACTTTATTATTATTTCTTTTTCTGTAGAGACAGAGTCTCACTTTATCGCCCTCGGTAGAGTGCCGTGGCGTCACACAGCTCACAGCAACCTCCAACTCCTGGGCTTAGGCGATTCTCTTGCCTCAGCCTCCCAAGTAGCTGGGACTACAGGCACCCGCCACAACGCTCGGCTATTTTTGTTTTGCAGTTCGGCCGAGGCCACATTT
>CAUYRH010117321.1:0-22250 GCA_963574655.1 Perodicticus potto | reverse complement strand
GTCCCAGCTACTTGGGAGGCAGAGGCAGGAGACTCGCTTGAGCCCAGGAATTGGAGGTTGCTGTGAGCTGTGATGCCACAGCACTCTATCCAGGGTGACAGCTTGAGGTGCTGTCTCAAAAAAAAAAAAAAAAGAAAAGAAGAGAAATGTTAGTCTAGCGTTGGCTTGCACGTGTATGCATGTATGTGAACTGAATTGATGGAGGTGTCTGATCCATTACATCCACATGGCTATGGCAGCGTCTAAAATCCACAGGATCAGAACTCATCATAGAAACACTCTTCATAGTCACAGAATTGATTTCAATTATGATATCTTTCTTGCTAATGCATTCTGTGCACCTGGCAGAAAAAAGCAGGATTAAATCAAATCAAAAGCCATACGTGCAGCAAAAAAGGCTTCATGTAATGCAAAGAAAGAGAAAAGAAGCAAACACTAGACGCTTCAAGAGCCATTCAGAGAAATGTGCTCAATGGCATGGTGTTTAAAATCGCCCATAAAAATGAATACATTATTCATCTTTTTCTCTTTTCGCACTTCTGCAGCTGACATTACCGCTGTCTGTTGTGTTAAGATGGGGAAAACTAAGCTGGAACATGTGATAGCAAATCCTTAACTGCAGCAGTATACAGGGCAGGCTGTTAAACTGCCAGATTGGCAGAATGCAAAAATGCCAACATTATTTTAGAATGATTTATTACAGCCACAATAGTCAAAATAAATAAATGTGGCCCCATAGTCCATACCCATAGATAGATTTTCTAATTCAGGATTCTGCAGATGACATTTTCTATTAAGATGACATTTTGAATCTTTACAAACAAAATGTGGAATTTTGCTGGGGATTACTGAAGTTCTCAATTTCAGTGATATGGAAGAAGGGTTTGTCAGTAAAGAAGTGCTATAAAATATAGTAGTACATCCACAGTTGACCCCCTTTCTTAGACTGGACAACTACCACATGTACTCAATGGAAATTCCTTATGTTGACCACCTCTGTGTGTTGACCAGTTTCTTATAGTCCATTGAGTCATCAACTTACAGAGGTTCTAAATGTACTTAAATAACAAAAGGGTGGAAAAAAGAACATGTCACATAACTCACTTAGATATCAAACACTATAGAAGTAGTAATTGCAGTGGTGATTGCATTGTAAAGTATCTTTCTTTAGTTGTATTGTTATATTAACAACATAAACATCACTACGGATGAACTCTTACTGACCAGAAATTGCAGAGGAAGCACGATTACTTGAACTCAGAATGCAAACTAAAAATTATACATAGTTAAATATTTCCCTTTATAGAATTTATACATTATCTATTGGGATTTTTTAATTTTAATTTTTATTTATTTTACTATAATAAAACACAGCAAAGACTCCCTCTGGCAGCAATGTTTCTTAGAACTAAAATGGCTCACTTTTGTTCATTACTGAAAGCATTGCATTTTATAGTTTGTCACTTTTAAAAAACACCATTTACTCAAATAAATGGATCAATAAATTAAGTTTTTCTCATAATATGAAAGAAAAAGGACTTTTTTGTACTCAGATATGTTAAACTTTATTATCTTGTGTATAGAGAATTTCAATTTTTATTCCAATATGCTTCACATTATCTAAAGAAAAAATTGTATAAAAAACTATGATATACTTTCTTTTTAGATAAATGAGAGGGCAAGGAATAAGGATTTAGTAGTACAGTTACACAAATCATAAATTACAAATTGTATATAAATTAATAATATATACATTTACATAAAGTGCATATGTACTACAGAGGGTGCCAAAAATACATACACACAGTTTAAGAGATGTTATCTATGTATTACTTTTCAAAAGTGAACTGAAGGTCAAGTGTACCTAGACATGCTACATCTATCCATTTTACCAGAAATACAGGGAATGATCAATTTTCTTCCAACAAGATCTCTTAAAATGTGTATATGATTTTTGACACCCCTCATATACATAACATTGTTGATTATGTATACTGTATATAATTTGATGGAATAGTATGTTTTTTGTATAGGCCTTTTTCAAAAATATCACAATACCTTGCTTAGAGTGAATTTCTGAAATAAGAAATCCTAGGAAATTGGATTAGGTAATTTCATTAAGTTAATAGATGCCAAATATAAATGAAATAGCCCCTGAGCCTCTGAGGTAATAAACTGTTAAGGAATCTTAACAGAAGTTTTCCAGTTGAGAAAAGAATCACAAAAACAGGGTTCAAATAAACAAACAAAAAAACAATTTTGATAAGTTTGTATGTGTTTTCTAATGATAGTAGTCTTGCTCATACCCTAATGCACAGATTAGTCTTCATTTTTTTTTCCTGTATGAACAAACATCACCATGGAAAATTCACTATTTTAAAAGTCTTTGAAATTTTCTTTTCTAAAACATTTTCTTCAGAATCATCTTCTAATGTCCTTATTTCCCAAACTATAGTTTATATTATCTCCTTTATTGCCCTAATGCCCAACATAGCATTCCCATTCTGAGTCCTATAAATGATATTTGGTGATTTATAAGTCTAAAATACTTCAACATCTTAGCATTGAGATGCTGAGTAAAATGCATGACTATATGAAATTGGAACTGCTTTAAAACTGTGGGATTAACAACAATGAAAAGAAAGAACATGTCCACAAATGTACTGTACATAATTCTGAGGGTTTTTTTTTTGTAGAAATAAGGTACCCAGGTGAAAAATATAGGATAACTAATTATCTATTTTAAGAATTGAGATGGTAAGGAAATTACATATCCTCAGGAAATTATTGGGAGAAAGAAAATGCATTCTTAAAATGGTCTAATTCTAAAATGTAGACTACATACAAAACCTAATTGGGAAAGGGACAGAGATGAAGGTCGTCACAGATATGCAGATCTAGATCTGAAGGGTGGCATTTAAATTCTAGCTCTGATGTATGACACATAGTTTCTATGAGAAGTTAAGAATTCAATCTTGAATGTCCAATTTTATTTCTTTGGAAACATAAATATAGATAAAGTCTATCAAAGAGTTAAGTATGCACTTATAAAGTGGACTGTATCCTTCAGTGACTACGACGCTCGAACAACAGGGGCCATTCTGCTTCCCAGAAAGTCAGCTCTACCTAGGTCACCAAAACCAAGCCCGTTTGGGTGTGAAAGTCACTTGTTCTCCACCATGAAGAAGAGAGATGATTAACTTATAGCCTCAAAGAATTTTGTGTCATCGCACAGCCCACTCTCCCTTGCTGTAAGCTACCTTCTGTAGCCAGGTATCTGCCCCAGACATTGAATAAGAACACGAAACCTTGGTCTGCTCATGTTTCACTATCTTCCTCCTGGAAAACGAAGTTCTTCTTGAGTTTCCATCCTATCACTGATAAGCCATTTGTCACTACAGATACAGGAATAAAGCTTTTACCTGTGTTATTTATTTCAAATCCCCTGAGAGTACACTTGTCACTTTAGCTTGGACAATCTGAAATTTTTCTTCAGTGCTGACCCTTTCCCCCAAATTCTAAGCACCTAGTCCTCTGGATACCAAATCATGCAGGCAGATGTTCAGCTTTCTCAGGCAGCATCTATAGCAAGACTAGCTTCTGCAGAGACGGCTAGGAGGACGAGACCCAAGGGCTACTGATTCCCCAGCTGACCTATTCTATTAACTATCTCCTGACAATTCTCCAAATTCTACTGAAGTAGTTCAGAAACATTTTATGGATATCGTTATGTGGCAGGCACTTTTGCCGGCCCTGAGCAAATAGAAGGAACTAGAATGAAATAATCTTTGCTTTCAAGAAGGTTTACATTCAGAAGCACCAGCTGCTTTCTCCATTCTTGCTTTTTCTTTAGCCTGTTAAAAACCAATGTTTAATTTGGGTCTCCTTGTTTAGTTTCCCCTCCTTATATTTCAAAATGATAGATACACTTGCCTTATTTCTTATTTTGAGGTTCTATTTTAAGGTCTCATAAATAGCAACAGTAATGCCAAGTAAAATTTCATATCATTGCTATCAAATTGTCAATATATTTATTTCTCTGGTTGGAGGCAATGTGAATAGATATTCCTTAAATTATAATTTTCCTACACAATGTCTGTCACATAAAGCTTTTATCAAGATTATATTAAGGTTCTGTTTTGAAAATCAATTTAACTTCCTTCATAAAGCTATCATGAAACAGTCTAGATATGTGGCTTTTCTCATCAATTCTCATGGTTAATTATGCAAGTTGAAGACTAGGATTCTACAAAGGGTGCTCTACAGAACACTGGAGCTGCTTTATAGTCTGTGCAGAGATTTTCATAGACTAACGAGATTCTAACATGTCACATACTGTATTTTTCTCTTGGAGATTCATAATGATGATTAAAATATTAAAAATTCTGAGTACAGATGGTCCTCCTTATCTATGGTTTCCAAACCTGAGGATTATGGATCAACTGAAGATCAAAAATATTTGGAAAATTAATTCTAGAAAATGTTACTTTGTTTCAGATATATAGTATATATGTTAGGTCTACCACAGTTGTGTGCATACTGAACACCTATAGACTTTTTTTTCTTATCATTATTCCCTAATCAATCAATACATTATAATAGCTATTTACATATCATTTGCATTTTATTAGATATTATAATTAGTCCTGGGATTGGGTATGTGCATAGTAATACACAAGTTACATAAGGGACTAGAGTATCTAAGATTATAGGATCTGCAGGGAGACCTGGAACTAATCACCTTGTAAATACCAAGATATAGTTTCTCAGGAAGAAACTAGACTTTGTATAACAAAAAATTTTCCAACTGCTATAACTACAAATCTTTTTAAAAAGTATAATACTGGTTTTCAGGATTTCCATTTGATAACCCCCCGTTTATCTGCCATCAGACAAATTTAGTTTGTTTTGTAGAAAAAACACAAAAACAAACAATAAAACCCAAAGAAACCTCTTGGATACCAGGAACTCATATATATATATGTTCAAATAAATGAATAAAATGCCACATGGATTTTTTTAAGTATTGTTATTTAGATTTATTCAGAAATATCTTTGACTAAAGGATCTGAATATGGCTTAAAAAGAGTTGAACTTTTCAGGTCAACTAAAAAAGGATCCTTTATTGTGAATTTACTCATTTGGTTTGTTGGTTATAAGTTCATTTGTCATGTAGGTCAGTTTACATTGTTCAATTCTACAAGAAACCTAAAACCCCGAGCTCTGATTTACAAAATCCCCAGATGCCTCACAAATGCCTACCATCGGCTTCCAGGGAAGTGGAGATGTAGATACCCCTGACTTTGTGCCAGAGATACACCTCTATTGCAAAACAAGCAAGCAAAGCGAGCATGTAATACCTACACCCCCAAGGTGGATAAACAAACACACAAACAAAAATCCTGAATAAAATGGAGATATTGGTCAAAGGATATGTAAGTACAGTTAGGAGGAATAAACTCAAGAGTTCTATTGTACAGTATGGTGACTATAGTTAGTGACAGCATACTGTGTTCTTGAAAAACGCAAAGATTAGCCAGGCACAGTGGCTCGTAACTATAATCTTAGCACTCTGGGAGGCTGAGGCAGGTGAATTACTTGAGGTTAGGAGCTCAAGACCAGAGCAAGAGTGAGACCCATCTCTACCAAAAATAGAAAAACTAGCCAGGCATGATGGCACATGCCTGTAGTCCCAGATACTTGGGAGGATATGGCGAGAGAATTGCTTGAGCTCAGGAGTTTGAGGTTGCTATGAGCTTGTGACACCACAATACTCTAACCAGGGTGACAGAGTGAGACTTTGTCTCAAAAAAAAAAAGCAAATAAGAGTTCTCATGAGACTAATGATGACTATGTAAGGTGATACTTTTGTTAATTAGCTACCTTTAATACAATATACTTAAAAACATCATGTTGTACATGATAAATACATAATAAACAATACATTTGCTAATATTAATTGGGAGGGGGGAGAAAAGTGAGGGTCAGATCTTACACTGAAAGAAAGCACATGATTCTGTGGTTTGTAATCACATGAAAAATAATCGGGCAATTTAAAAAATTACTAGCAATGAAGGGGTATCTTAAAATTTTCAATTATTGCTCTGAATTTTAAAATGCAAATAATGTGAGTTGCAGCTATTCCCTGACAAAGGATGGAACTGAGATTCTCAATGCTTTAGTGGATTATTAAGTCTTACTTTTACAACATATAAAAGATGAAGATATGTTGCAGATAAATCCCTAATCATTCCTACAGGGTTCAGAGGTGCTTTCGTCAGGTCAATTTTGTAATATTTAACATTCACCAAAATACCCAGGTATCTACTACTATTTTAAGCTGTATGTTGTTTCTTTACTACAGATTATACTAAAGACTTCTTCAGATTTCCTTCTTAACAGTTTTGGAAAACTAGCCCCCCAACATTGATCAGAAAATTGCATCTATATTACTTTTTCTTTAGTTTTGAGATGTTATGAATCCGACTCCAAAGGGAAAATCCGAGGGTATTAATATGTTCATTTTAGAAATAAAAAATGAAATTTATAGAACAAAAGAAGACAAAAATATATACCTGAACATTTTTCTCATTTGATTAATTATTCAACTGTAACATTTTGTGGAAGAAATGTTTCCCATTCAGTAAATTTGAATTCAATTCTTCTGTGATAAAAATGTGGAAAATGTGAGGAAGCACAGAATATTACTTTTTAAATATTGCTGTAACTTGGTATAAGTGTAATTTAAATAGTGCATGAAAATAAATGGCATTTTCAGGTATTATATGACATTGTTCCTATAAAAATTCCAGTCTAACTCATAAATCGCAGCTTTTGAATCAAATACCTGGGTGCACTAATGCATTTCTAACAAATAACTCATATAACTATAAAAACTCATGGGCATACAGGATTTTATAATCAGAGGTTCCCAGCTGCTCACCTTAAATTGAAACTTGAGTTTGGTGAGGGAAAAATGAAGAAATCAACATTACCTTGGGTCTTATTTTAACCAAGTCACCTTTTAAATCCAATCAAAATTGGGCATTTGTTTCTTAGTCTGAACCTCGGGCTATTCTTGGGATAAATGAACCTATTTATTGTGTTTTAATAAATATTTAGATAACTCCAAATGTGCACAAAATATACAAAGAGATAAGTAAGATCAATTTCAGCCACTGAAAAGCTAAAAAGTCTAGAAATGGAGATAAGTAAATAAACTGCTTTATATTCAAATCATACGATGATACTAAAGTATGTGAAGGCAAACAGCATACAGCTTAAATGAAGGTAGGCATCACAAGGCACAGGTGAGCAAGATGGTAACTCTAGACAGCAGCTGGAGTATGACCAAGCTGGGCAGAGGAATATAATTATGGATATTTCTAGACAACAAGAATAGTCCTACTGTAGCACAGTGTAATGACTTGAAAAGGAGAATCACCTGAAAAAGATGGAAAGGAAAATAGAGCAAGAGGGTTTTGCCTCCTAAATTGAGGAACTTGTGCTCAGTCAGGAGTACTACCATTATAGATCATTGAAGGTTTGCGATTAAAGGAGATATGAAATGATCTAATCCATTTGTGCTGCTACAACAAAGTACTTGAGATTGGGTAATTTATAAAAAAAAAAAAAAAACAACCCAAAAATGTACTTCAACACAATTCTGGAGGCTGAGAAGTCCAAGATGAAGGCTTCAGAAGGGGTAGTTGTGCAGGGAAGACATCCTTCTGCTTCTAAGCTGATGCTTTATTGAATCCTCTGAGGGGAGTAACTCTGTAGCCTCACATGGCAGAAAAGCGAGAAGAGAAGGACAGACAAACCCTGCATGGAGCCTCTTTTATAAGATCCTTACTCCCTTTCACAAGGGAAAGTGTCCTCATGATGTAATCACCTCTTAAAGGCCTCACATCTTAAAAACATCACATGGTCCGTTAAGTTTCAATGGTTGAAGTTTGGAGGGGACGCATTCAAATCATAACACTGAATAAGTGTTCACTGGCAGAAAAGTTAATAACGTGGTGATCAGGCTGATTTGGATATAAGGCGAGAAGATGGAAACAAGATGACTGGTTTAAAAGCCAATGAAATAATCCAGATAAGAAGTGAAGAGATCACAGACTGTGGTGGTGGCTGTGAAAGCAATGAGGTGAGGACAAGGGGATGGATCTGGGAATCTTCATAAAGCTTAATGCTGCAAGACATGGATGGAGATTGCATATGTAAAGAAGAGAAAAGAACAAAGCTGGTTCTAATTTTTGAATTTGGATGTATGTCATAATACCACACCCAAAATGTGGAAGTCAAGAGTCTAAATTTTGGTTGGAAAGAGAATAACAAGTTTGATCCCAGATATTTTGAGTTTGGAGTGCCAAGATATCTGATAGAGAAAGCCCAAGTAATACACCTCCTGGGTCAATGTGTAAATGTGGAGCTCCTCTACAATCAAGTGATTTCTGTAATTGCTAGGAAAGATGAGGCAGAACAATCACACAGATTATAAGAAACCAAAGACAGAAGATTTATTTTTTATAGATACATAGTAGATGTACATATTTTGGGGGGGGGGGGGTTACACATGCTATTTTCATGAATTCAAATAATGTACAATAATCAAATTTAGGTTACTTGGATATTCATCACCTCAAACATTTTTCTTTATGCTGAAAACATGCATTTTTCTTTATGCATGTTTTCAGCAAAAAGAAAAATGCATGTATCTAGAAATTTTACAATATACAAAGTTATCTTTATTCATAGTCACTGTACTGAACTATCAAACTCTAGCCTAATTTTTTTCTATGTATATTTTTGCACTCATTAATCAACCACTCCATCCTCCTATCCCTGCTACCCTTGTTGGCTTCTGGTAAGGACTAATCTACTCTCTGTCTCATGAGGTTTACTTTTTAATCCCTATCAATATACCTGCAACATTCTTCACAGATGTAGAAAAAAAAATCAAAACCTAAAATATGCATGGAATCACAAAAACAAATCTTGGAAATAAAAACAAAACTGGAAGCATCACAATATCTGACTTCCAAATTTACTACAAAGCTACAGTCACCCAAACAGCATGGTATGGGCATAAATGCACATTGACCAATGGAAGAGAAAGGAGGATTCAGAAATACGTCCACACATTTATAGTCAACTCCTTTTTGACAAAGGCACCAAGGCATCCATTGGGATAGTTTCTGCAGTAAATAATGCTGGGAAAACTCACTACACATATAGAGAGGAATGAAAGTAGACCCCTCTCTCCATATACAAAAATCAAATCAAAATGCATTCAATATAAAAGTTTTTGAATGTCCATGTTTGTGGGGCCAAAAAAAGAGCAGGAAAGGCAAACAGAGAATGAAAATAATTAAGAAAAAAATGATATAACTATGTATTAATTTAGCAAATGTTATTATTAAAACATATACAATATTACTGTGGGATTTTTAAGAACAAATAATAATTATAGTGACATATTATGTTCCTAAGTAGATAAAGCTGAAAATTTTAAGAAATATTTAAAGATGTCAAATTCCTCAAATTATTGTATATGTTCAAAGCAATGGCAATTGAAAGGTAAAGACATAGTTATAAATGAAGTGAAAATTTAAATTTCTTAATGATGAAATAAAGCACACTAACAGAACAAGTAGATTGAAAGACTGAGAAAATATTTTTCATGTTTATGAAGAACAAAATAACAAATACTTTTTATACTTAAAGCATTCTTACAAATCAACAAGAAAAATATAGTAAACTAGAAATGAGCAAAGAAATAATACAAAAGCAAGACATTTAGCAACTTCACATGAAATTATAAATCTGACTATAAGCAGAGAAATGTATTCAATTTCAATAGGGGTACAAAAAATAAAAATAGGAATAACGAGATGGCTTTTAAAACTCGTTAAACACAGAAGGTGTTAACAATGAAAGTTGGTTCCATAAGGCTAAAACAAATGGCCATCATGAATTTCAAAATGTTTAAGTATTCAGAATGGATCACCACCAAATTAAGTATCTTTCCAGCATGATAATCTTTTGTCACTCTGGAAATTGATTCTAAATGAATTTACAGAAATAACTTCATGCTGTGTCTACATAAGGCCAGGAATTCCTCCAAAATCCAAAAGCATAGATCAATTCAATTTCAAATGGCTTATTCGCACAATCCAGCCAAGACCACAAAGAGGTAGTCCATTGGAATACATTCTGAATATAGCTAATTGAAGATTAAAAAATAAAGATTCAAAAGAATTTAATCAACCTGCAAGGTTTAATTCAGAATGTTAATAGCATGAGAGTCGTTGTTTCAGCTTCCATTCTCTGGATCTCTAAAGCTTAGCTACATCTCTAGCCTACCTGAAGAATGCCAACTTACCCTTCAAGACTTAACTACTATCTCTGTGAAGCTTTCTCTGTGTTTCTCTCTCCCCAAAAAATGTCTTCTCAGTCTCTTTTTTTGGCTTCCATTAAAGTGTGCTATACGTAATATACTCCTGCTATCATTCTTATACTTTGCATGCTTGTTTTTCCTACTACATAGAAGAAAATAGTCTGAACACGGGATTTTTTTTCTTTAATTTCTCTGATTCAAAACCTAAGAAAGGAAGTAAAATGGAAGACATGCTGAAGGATGGGTGGAAGGGAGAAAGAAGAGTGTGTGCGTGTGTGTGTGTGAATGTGTGAG
This sequence comes from Perodicticus potto, assembly GCA_963574655.1. Classification (NCBI taxonomy): domain Eukaryota; kingdom Metazoa; phylum Chordata; class Mammalia; order Primates; family Lorisidae; genus Perodicticus; species Perodicticus potto. The sequence goes on along the minus strand of CAUYRH010117321.1, from coordinate 11,554 downwards.
AGTGTGTGTGTGTATGAAAGAGAGAGAGAGAAAGAGGGAGAATTGAAAAATAAGCTGGAAAACATGATCCAACATATCCCTTACACATTTCTTTAGCTGTCTGACTAAGATTCATATTTTACTCCAAATCATTCATGTTGGGACTTTGCTCATCCAGCTTAACTATCTTCATGGATCAATCATTTTGAAAATTTCCAGTTATCTCCTTGACTTCACAGCAGGTAGCTATGAATTTCAGGTACTGTAGTGTCTTATTAGTACAAAGACTACCTTCAGATACTTGGGGAATCAGGTGTGGTATGGAAAAAGTCTCTGCTTCCTGAGTTAGAAACAATTATAGCTGTTCTTTAAAAATACCTCAAGAAATAGAGTGATGTGAATACTCAGGATGGGGAAAGAGGTTACCCAGGCTCTAATTCCTGAGATGAATAAAACTATGGAAGTGAGTTGAAAAAAAAGCGGATAGATATAAAAGGTATAATAATTCAACATTTATCAAACGCTTACATAAAGTTCAGTAATGTGAAATGCTGCTACACTCAGGGGATAGAACTGCAAATTCTACATTGTGCCTTCCCACAAGAAGATTCCAGTGTCATTGGGGAGTTGGCTAAGTAACCAGATAATACAGCTGTGATAGAAGAAACAACAGAATCCGTGACAAATGAGAGTATATCAGGGGACACCTAACCAAGTTTCAGGATATCAGACTTGCCTCCTAGAAGAGGCAATGTCTAATCCGAGTCCTGAAGAGGTAACAGTCACCTGTAGGAAGGAGAGCAGTGTGAAGCAGATTCAACCCAAGGCTCTTCCAGTGCTGAGAGAATGCAAAGTTACCCAGGAAGAGTGAGAGTAGCCCTTCAATGGTTTTTTTTTTTAATCATAAAAAAGCAATTTAAATTACAATTGACATTAGTAAATACCACTTACAAAGCTAATTTCTCACAAACCTTTTCACTAAACAGTGTTTTAAAGTTTATATAGTTCTTAGGGATATGGGTCAAGCTGCAGGCTGCCTGTGGATCTAATCTCAGTATCATCCACTGAACTGATATTTAAAGAGCTGAAAAGTAAACTCAGGTTCTCCAAGAGACTTATTAAGGTAAAATTGATAAATATTTATATGTATATTTATAGTGTACACTATAAGGCTTTGACTGTGGAATGATCATAACTAATATAGCCATCACCTTACATAATTTGTTTATGGTGAGAACATTTAAGACCTACTATGTTGACAATTTTCAAGTATACAATAAATATTAATTACAGTGACTATTCTGTATAATAGATCTCCAAAACTTATTCATTATGGTTAACTGAAACTTTGTACCCTTTAACCAACATTGCCCTGTTCCTTCTCACCCCAGTCCCTGCCAACCACCATTCTCCTCTTTGCTTCTATGAGTTTGACCTTTCAGTTTCCACATACAAATGAGACCAAGCATCTGGGAAGAAGGTGCCATGTCAACTCCATTATTGTGACAATTAACTAGTCACTCAAGATACAGGAAATAATACCCTATGATTATCCAAACCTGGGATAGTCCTTTTAGTCTTCTATGATTCCACCATCAAGATAAAAATTAAGGGCTTATACTTCTCATAAGTGACAATATGAAATTATAAAATACATAAGTGTTAAATTTCCATCTATATGAACAACATGTATATTATCCTAAAATCATTGTATCTATCCTATTCCTTCTAATACGTGATAGATAAATTAACTGTATGAATTGGTGCCTCAGCGAGTTAGGGCAGCTAAATATATTATTCCCTTCCTATACAAAAAATCTGTAACATTACAAAGGCCATTACAGTTTTAAGTCAAATTGTGAGAAACTTATATAGATCTAGCATGGTATCATTGCCATGAGGGAGATATCTGGGAGAAAAGAAATGGTACTTCCAAATATAGAATCCTATGGGCAATCATTTAATCTGCACACATGCAAAAGCCTGACTTGATTAAGAAAGAAAGATTGAATGATAGTTATCATTACAGAACAGTAGAATACATATAAGATTGATTTCCATTTAGTGCTTATTAAAATTTCCTGTGTTGATTTATCAAGTAGTCTTTGAAGGTAGGTTTCTCATTTAACTTTGCAAGTGTCAAGAAATAGCAAAGTTTATAAATGAACTGGAATTAGAGATCAGGCATCAATCAGCTTTGGAATCTGAAACTTGGAGTTATTAATCTAAGCCATCTGTGAAAGGACCAGTGGGCTTTCTGGAGCTACTACAGACTATGCTCCCTTTAGAACAATATTCTCTTACCCTCTCCATGGGCACACACAGAAATGTGTATAGTCATATATTTATCTACATGATTTGTGGGAAAAAACTTTTTTTTTTTGAGACAGAGTCTCCCTCTCTTGCCCAGGCTGGAGGGTTGTGGTGTCAGCCTAGCTCATAGAAACCTCCAATTCCTGGGTTCAAAGGATCCTCCTACTTCAGCATACCAAGTAGCTGGGACGAATGGCACCCTCCACAATACTGGGCTAATTTTTCTATTTTAATAGAAATGGGGTCTCACTCTTTTCAGGCTGCTCTTGAACTCATGAACTCAAGCAATCCTCCTACCTCGGCCTCCCAGAGTGCTAGGATTATAGGCATGATTAACCACGCCTAGCAGGGAAAAAATATTTTTTAGAAAAAATAAGAAAGTGCTATTTTACCCTGGAAAATCTTTTTTTAGCATACAACATTCAATATATGTATTATATATTCCTAAGTTCATTTTGATTCATGTGTCTATTTTTTATGAGAAAAATCATAAAAGTTTTACCCAAAACCCAGAGTAATTAAATCTAGAAACGTACACTTCTGATAAAAATATACTTTTATATGCTGAAAAGGAAATTTATTTTATATCTTCTGACTAGTAATTGAGTTTGGATCAGCATATTAATCTTTATTATTCAAGTTTCTAGAATAATCATAGCTGGAATTATATGTAATGTGCTTATAGCAAATGAATTGCAACAAGTATTATTCAAAATATAGACTAAAGTAGCAGAAGGAAAGCAATAAGAACAGTCTTTAATTTTTTTCTTTTCTTTTTACAATCTTGCACTTTACAAAGAAGTTTCCTTAAATTAATGGGCCTTAAGAAATTTTTCGGGACTGAAGTGGGTTGATTGAATAATCAAATTCCACAGCCTAATGGAAATAATAAACCTCCTAATGCCCAACCTTGCAAAAAAAAAAACAGACAAAAAAATCACTTGAGTTTTATTGCAGAAAATTTTATATCAATGCTTAATGAGATGGCAAGTATGCATGAATAATTATTTTTACTTACTGTTCTCATTAAACAGAAAAAATGAGTTATCATTCTTTTAGTCAGAAGTAAAATTTCTTCCCCATCAACTTGACATTTTCTATTTTAAAAAAGAAATCCATTAAAATTCTTCCTTGAAGTGACAGAAGGTATAGGCAATTTTAATCAAACAAAAGGGGGCATTTTGTCTTTGATCAAATAATTATCTTAAGTTTTCCACCAACGTGCTGCAAATATTCTGATGGGAGGGGTAACATCTGGGTGCCACCATTACCATCCCTTACTTTTGCACTTATTCTCAGAAATAGAAATCTGGACTATAAAGACAAGAAAATGCTTTCTCACCAACACCAAAGGACTGAACATTGCCTAAAAGTCAACAAAATTTCCAACACTTTTCCTCACGGATCTCACAATTGAGAGATTAGAAAAAGTAATGGCTTTGGGATTTGTGGATGTTAGGAATATTCCTCAAGTTCTCATGTCATAAACAGTAACCAACATGTCACCGCTTTCAAAATAGGCAAGAGAGACTTCTCTCAGCAGGATGAAGTAGGAGCATTCGCTTTCCATAGTTCTCCCAAGTACAATTAAACATCCTACACTGTGTATACAAAACAAAGAAGAAGATTCTAAAAGATGGTGAGCAGGCAGACTGGCTAGGAATCTTCACACAGCAGTGAGTTCCCTGGGTATTTTATTTTTGCCTCATATAGCCCAGATTTAGACCTGAAGAAGCAAATAATTTCAGAACAGGTACAGACAGAGCCCTAACAATTTTTTTTTCCTAGTGTAAGTGGTAGCTTTGTAGGGCAGACAACGTTTAGACAACTTCTGGACTCTAGTCAAATACCACAGATAAACCTGTGTCCCCCATCCCTGCTCATGCCAGCAGAGGCTAAGTGGGCAGTCTAGGCTTCTACCTAGAGGTAGAAGAAACTGTTCTAGAAGTTAAGAAACTGTCATAAAGCACCACAACACTCCACCAGTTACGTTAGAGAAGACCAAGCAGGGAACTGAGATTTTCATTCCCTGCCAGGCACACAGACTGCTTCACTTATGCTCCTAACTGGCATTGATGCGGCACTTCTTCTGCTCCCATTCAGGCAGTGCCAGAGGAGGCCTAGCAGATGGTCTTTCACCGTTACTCAGTGGTAACAAGGCCACCCTCACCTCCATGCCACCTCCCCACCACATGGGAAGCAGCAAATAACCCCAGCTCCAGTAGTAAGGAGGAACTCTCCCCATTAAAGTAGTATAAGTAGGGAACCTGGACTTGACCTCCACCTGGCAAAAATAAGGTGTTCTCCCTATTCTGTAAGTACAAATCAAAATTTTAAACAGAAAAGATTGAATTTTCCCGAATGCGAAAAGGAAAATGGACTTTTCTTCTCCCTACCCTTAGAGAATTTACTTTGGAAACAAAATTGTGAATTCTTTCTCTGCCCTTTAGAGCCGTATGCAAATATTTTATTTATGTATTTATGTATTTATTTATTTATATGTTTGTTTGTTTATTGAGACAGAGTCTTACTCTGTCACCCTGGGTAGAGTGCTGTCACGTCTTAGCTCACAGCAAACTCAAACTTGGGCTCAAGCAATCCCTTTGCCTCTGCCTCTCAAGGTGGTAGGCACTGGCACAATGTCTAGCGTATTTTTCTATTTTTAGTAGAGATGTCATTTTGCTCTTGATCAGGCTGGTCTAGAACTCCCAAGCTCAAGCAATCCTGCCTTGGCCTCCTAGAGTGCTAGGATTATAGGAATGAACCACCGCAAGACTGGCCTCTGTAAATCTTTTCAAAAGTGAATAAGCAAGCCTCTTGCCTGCTTTAAAAATCAGGAAACTGCTTTCTCAAGGAACTGGAAGTCACCTATTTTACATGTAAACTAAAAGAAGATAGCCCCTCTATATCTCAGTTTCCTTGAAAGGGTAGAAGCCTAATTTCCTCAGAGGGGTGACAAATACTGCCTCCCTTAGTAAAGATATGAGAAGTTAATTTTTCCTTTGGATAAAGGCAATTAGTAAATACAGATGGTTATCCTAATTTTCAGCTAAGTTTAAGATGAACTATGTTACACATGTGAAGTCCTTTTATCTGAGGAATAGTTATCATTTATCCTGAAAACATTTAGCAATGGATCCTATCTGTCTGGCTATACAAAAGAATAGAATTTCTTTCCCTCTTTGCAATTTCTTTAGCAGATTGCCTGTGATGGGCATCATATTCTGGTTTATTGCTTATTCAATAACAAAACTCTTTTATTTCTCTTCTCCCTTCATGGAGAGATTTTCTGCACTAGCAGGAAAGACATTTTATTTTTACTTATGTTTCCCAAGTATTTTAAGGACAAGCATAAACAGCCATATTAATATTAGACAGAATTCAGAGTAAAAAAAAATACCAACACTTAGAGACCAGGAGTGCTATGAAAGTCAATCCTTCAAGAAGTCATAGTGATCCTAAATGTGTATGTACCAGCGCTGCAGGTCATGAGCATTATTATATATCTGGAGGTGGCTTCACTGGAGAAGTGGAAGAAGGAGTATTGGACCAAGAGTTAGCAGATCTTGATTCTTACATGTTGTATCAATGAATACCTAGGTGTGACCTTGGCCAATTTGCTTAATCTTCTTAAGCCTCAATTTCTCTATTTTCTATAAAACATGGAGTTAGGTGATCCACAAGTTTCTTTCCACTCTAAAACTGTAGATCTTTCTGAAATCATATAATTTAGTATGTTCTGGAAATTGAAAAAAATTTCTGAACAAGCACAAATATTTATGATGCTTCATAAAATAGATTTTTTGCCTTCTGAAAGAATTTTGTAATGATGCATCCAGAAATAATTATATAAACAGAATGGAGGATATAAACCATAGGTAATAAGTTTTAAAACTAAATCGTATTATAAACATCTTTCTGTGGAGATAGTATCCTTTGTTTGACATGTCCCTTACAACATACTAAAATATCCCCTTGCTACTAAATCCCAAATTTGCAAACGAATATACAAATTATTTTAAGGGGGGACCATAGTTAAAAGGAATTCAAATCAGAGCAATACTATGAAAATATAGAGAACATTTACTATATATTATAATATAGAGCGTATATAGTATGTAATATGTACTAGTATTAGAGAATATGAGTCTATGAAGAACTTTAGAAATGATTTCCTTCAACTTCAACTTCTACATTATATCAGGGAGGAAATTAAGGACAGAGAGGTTGAGTTATAGAGAGAGTACTAACAGCACAAGACAAGGGAATCCAGGTCTCCTGGAGTGAATTATGCCTACATGGAAGCTACCATGAACATATTCAAACCATAATGTAGATGATCCACTAATATACAGAGCAACTTTAATGGACAGCCTTAATTTCTCCATATTTAAAAAATATAAACAAGAAGGCTAGAATTTAGAGAATATAATAAAGATTTTTAAAGCTACATAATTGCTGAAAGGTAAGCACCAAGCAGGCATGTTTCAGAGCAATTATCAAACATAAACTCCCTCATGTTTTAACTTGCTAAAAAAATGATTATTTTCTTCAATAAACAGGTGGAAAAAATAAGGCAGAGAAAATTAATGGATGTTTTCAAGGCATTACAGTACATATATTGATTTTCATGTGATATTAGAACAGATGCACATTTCTTGTATTATATGAGAGTACAATTTCATTAAATCTTAAAACTACAGTGTATAATATTGACAGGTGCCCAATGGGAAAGTCTATCAACAAGTAGTTATTGACCACTTACCTCTGCAGGGCAGTGTACTGCACACAATGAGACATCAAAGAGAAAGGGAAGCATGACTCTTGACTTTATGGAAATTAAAAACAAAGGCTGCTGCATACCAATTATTTTACAATTTCTGATGATCTGTCATTTTAAATGAGTAAGAAAAAATTCTTATTTCCTTCACTCAATCAGTAGGTAAATACATTCCTAGGTACTGCCAGCAGTAAGCTAAATGGTTCCTCTTGCATTATATTTTTATAGCCATATCTTTATAGTCTCCTCCTGGAAAGTAAATGCTGTGAAATGAAGGAAGTCTTTTGTCAAATTTGAATGACACTGTTAAGATGGTAGGAGTTAAAAATCAAGGGTCTAAAAGTAGGCCAACCTGGCTAAATGCCATTTCCACCACTCTAACCTGTGGCCCAGGGGATCTAACATTCCTTCCTGGTCTCAGATCTCAGTTTCATTTGTGAAGTGGAGATCATAATAGGCTGGCCTTGTAACATAATTGTGTGAATTAAATTACAATATATTTAAGTGATTGACATACTTCCTACTATATAATAGTTCATCAGTAATATTTAGCAAATGTTAACAATATTAATAACAATATTATTATTTAAAAAATTTGTGAGAATATATGAAAGAACATTTACAGTTGGGCGTTGTTTCCACCACATTGCTGAAATACAGCAATGAAATGACATTTAAATTGTAATTACATTGTGCATGAAGGTTGCCCCCAACCACTCTCTCTCAACTATGTCTTAATACACTATATGTAATTTTTCAGAAGAAGAAACCACTTTTAGGGCACTTGATTTATGTGCCTAGATGAAAGATGGACATATATGTATTTATTTCACATCTGGTGCAAAGAATACATCATCATGACATTCATGAAGAAAAATCTTACAGTTTGTAGCAATTGATAGCTTTTAGAGGTACTTTAAATCCCATGAGAAAGTTCACTTCCATCATATCCATCTTTTACTTATGTATAAAGGTGCCAGGAAATCTGTCCTTTGATTGAAAGCAAATTTTACTTTTGGCTAGAAGATAAAGTTCGGTGAAGGCTGTCACTCAACCAACCATTTTATAAGCAAACAAATCTAATGCACAAATCCATGTAAAACCTAAATTTAATAAAGTCCTCATTTACTAGAGTTCTTCCTTTGCTTATCACAGAAAATGATACTTTCTCCTCTCAATTTTATTGCAGAGTAATTATGAAAATAATTTTTTTTGGTCTTATGTTGTTCTTAGCACTTAAAATTATTTAGCTATTTCTGGACATGTAGTAACATCTGTACAAGTGTTATAGCAGCCCCCACTGGGGATGATTTTCCATTTCTAACTTCTTGTCTAGTGATTCAAATCTTATTCCCCTGGAAAGTAATACTGTAAAATGTCAAAGAAACACTGCACCAGACTTGCTAAGGTGAAAACCTTTCTCTTATTAGATGACTTAAACCTTTATTAAACCCTTATTAGATGACTACCTATGCACGTTACTGACCATCTCTAATTCTCACTTTTTTTGTAACTTACCACACTGGAGGATTTAAAAAAATATATGTATAAAGCACTTAGCACTTAGTATCTACCTCTGTAAAATGATCAATAAATACTAGCTATTATCAATATTTTTATTATAATGACTATTCTTCAAGATACAGCTCAGAAAGTATGCCTCTCACGAAACTTTTACTAACCTGTTATAGTGAAAAGAACATTTATTTTTGACTTGACATGAAATTCTATGATGGTTTTGGCAAGTTTCCTAACTTTGCAAATCTATTTCCTTGTCTGGGGGTAATAATAGCTAAACGTGAATATATATACAAACTGCTTTTTCTATGAGTGGCTAAAGTGAAACTTCTGCTTCTTTCTTAGACACAATTTCATTTTCTTGGGGAATATTTTTAACTCAATAGATCTTAAACTTTACGAAAAACACACAGAGCAGAGAAATAGTTTTTATTGTGGAATTTATGCAACCTTATGATGGTCTGTGACTATATAAACTGTTAACAAAGCTTCGTGTATATACCCAGAAATGCTTAAGTATTTTTCTGAGGGAATGTTTCAGAACTTTTTTAGACCTTCAAAGACCTGAGACAAAAAGATGGACTGCTGACTTAGATACATATTTGTGACTCAAGTCCAGCAGCTGAATAGGACTTTTTGGCATTTGTTTTATAAGCTGTCCTGACCCCTTGTTTCATTTTTCTATTTCTAGTTTCTCTTTCTTTCTTTTTTTTCTTTTTCTTTTTCTTTCTTTTTTTTTTTTTTTTTTTTTTTGAGACAGAGTCTCACCATGTTGCCCTTGGTAGAATGCGGTGGCATCACACCTCACAGCAACCTCTAACTCTTGGGCTTAAGTGATTCCTTTGCCTCAGCCTCCCAAGTAGTTGGGACTACAGGCACCCACCACAATGCCCGGCTATTGTTTTGTTGTAGTTGTCATTGTTGTTTAGCTGGTCCGGGCCGGCTTCAAACCTACCTGCCTCAGTGTATATGGCCGGCTCCCTAACCACTGTGCTACGAGTTCTGAGACTATTTCTAGTTTCTTGATGCTTATACCCCCCTTTATAATTAAAATGCAATTCACTCTACCGATGCCAAAACATAGTAGGTGTTTCCTTAATGTTAGTTCCTTTTTTTTCTTCTTAATATGCCTTACAATTAGATACACATTATCAAATATTGATTTTTTTTTAGGGGACCACTTTTTATTGAATAAATGTGAATCTAGGGCCTCCTTTTTGCCAGACATAAACCTAGGTCCTAGGGGCTGAGAGTTTGGCAAGTTTCCTACTACTCTTATAGACTGGCTTTCTAATACAAAGGCAGACATCAATAGATTCAATAATAGGTTAATAATATAATTTCTGGTAGTACCATGAAAAAAAGAAGCAAAATAATAAGATAATAATGATGGAGTGAGGCACAATGAATAGGGTGTTTTGGGAAAGTTTCACTGCCAAAGTGATGTTTGAGCAGATACATAAAATGATATAAAGCATCCAGCCCTTGCAGAGAGAAAATAACTTTCCAGGCACAGGGGCAAGCACTGAAGAGTAAGCATCACGTGCCTGAGACACTAAAACAATCCATTAAAGTAGCAACATGCTAAAAACCTTAATTGTTTTAGACTAATTAAAACAACAATATTCTTCCTGTGAAAAATTTGAAGCACACAAAGAAGTACGAAAAGAAAATTAAAAATTCACCCAAAATATTTTAGCAATTTTGGTATTTTGGTATATTTCCTCCCAGAATTTTTAAATACATGGAAAGGTATATAAGATGCTGCCGTGTAAAATGTTTGTTCTGCTTTTTACTTTGACTTAATCTATTGTGGGGAGTATCTTCTGGAGTCATTATACTTATTAACAAACATAAATGGTAACGGCTACATATTATCCATGACACAAAAGTATCACTTTTCTTTCTTCTTTTTTTTTTTTTTGCAGTTTTTGGCCGGGGCTGGGTTTGAACCATCACCTCTGGCATATGGGGCTGGTGCCCTACTCCTTTGAGCCACAGGTGCCACCCCAATGTATCACTTTTTTAGGTAATCAATTTTCATGTGGGTCCTTTTTTTGCTCTAACATAAATGCTGCAATTAATATTTTTACAGAAATGTCCTTGTTAATATCTTTAAATAGTTTATTGAATCAGATGGCTGGCAGAATTCATTTTGATCTTAAATATCCAGTTATTATAAACCTTCTCTTAGACTTACTATGCTCAATATACATTTAGCGTAAAACAAAATCTTTAAAGAGCCTTTTTAATCTACAATTTTGCCTTCATAAGGTATATGTTTATATAATTATATGTCCACTGGTCTTTTAAAAGAATTAATCAAGACAGAAGACCATTGTAGTGTACAGGAGAGCAGTCATTAAAAAAGAAAGAACTTTTTGTGAGTAAAAAGATGTCTTTAGTAAAACAGCTTCCCAGAGACTCACTAAAATCATGATTACCAGAAGTCACTGATTCAGAGTTCAGAAAGAAAAAAAAAAAACAAAAAAACTTCGTTTCTTTACAGTTTAGCTATAAAAAATAATTCCGAAAGTAAGGTAACATCTTAACAAAGATGAATCTCTCAAAAGCTGTGCTTACAGCTTTACTCAAGGCGACCTTGATTCCCCACCTGTGTTTCAGCAATTCTCTTTGATCCATGTGTTTATTTATTGTCTTATCCTAGAGCCATTTCTGCCCAGTAGAGAAGGAATATCAATAAACTATAAGATTTCATTAGATTTATCCAACACATGCTGATCTTTTCCATTGGATTTAATTTGTTGGTCTGTTATCATGGTTGTTCCAATACATCATTTAGTGACCTTTCCTTCTTTGTACTTTTTTTTTTTTAATAATTTTATTAAATCATAATTGTGTACATTGGTGCAATCATAGGGCAGAATGTGCTTCATATACAATCAGAAACATTTTGATCGTACTGTGAGAGATAGCCCTCTTCTTAGCAAAGTATCTCAAGAA
>CAUYRH010117317.1:0-17869 GCA_963574655.1 Perodicticus potto | reverse complement strand
GGGGGACCTCCAACCCCCACCGGAGGCTCCAATAGCCAAAAAGGCCAGACAACTGCCAAGGAGACACCTGTGCCTTGGTGTCTCCTTCACTTTGCACTTGGGACTAAATGTGGAACCCCCATTTCCTATGCCTAGGTCAGTGTCATGTGAATTTCCTTGGCCTCAATTCCATGAATGGACTGTGTCCATTCATTGATGCATTCATTCACTTTGCCCCGGAGGGGACTGTGTTCGTTCATTAATACGTTCATTCACCTTGCAAAAAATAAATAAATAAATAAATAAATAAGAAAGAAAATTATTATCTTTTGAAATAGTTCTGCCTTTAAATAGTTGCATATTGGTAGCATGTAAGAAGATTACAAGCTACATAATCATTTGGGGTATGATCAGACTATTTTACCAGGTTCAATTTTAATTGAAATTTGTCTTTCCCAAAATGAACTAAAACTTTCCTCTGTCCTTCCATGAATCAGAATACTTATAAGAGCTTAACAGTATCTTGTAAACAGTGGCAGGAAATAGTGAACTTATACATTCATTCAAACTTTTTTTAATTGAGCAATTTCATTCAAATAATTGAATTAATCAGAAAACTTAAAAACTCAAAATGATTATAAAGTTTCTATTAGAAAGTAAGAAGTCTAACTAAATTCATAGCTGCCTTAGTTTGACATAAATTTACTGATTAGTATTTCAAACGAAGATATTCATAAAAGACCTATGTGTATGTACCCATCTAACTTTCTAAATATCTTTACTTAAATGTCTTGCCCTTCAAGGGCAAAATTTACAAAACTATACTAATTTCCTACACATCTCCTCCCGCAAACCTCCTTTCCTTGCACACCACTAACAGGTCTTCCTCTCTATAGTTTTACTTCCTTCCAAGTTAGAATGATCTTTGCCCCAAAACATAGACTTGATTCTGTCATTGCTTTATTTGAATCCCTTCAATGATTCTGATTGCCCTTCACTCATCTGAATTTGACTCACAACCCACTCTGAAATTTGCTCACTGCCCAAATACCCTGACGGGTCACTCTTTGCTCTGTCTCACAGTCTGTGCCTTACCCACACAAGCTGAATTGCTCTGAATTGCTCTAAGTATCATACCCATACTTCCTTGTTCATAAACTCTAAAATACATACATCATTATTGTTAAGGGGGCAGGAAGAATGCTTCTTCCCCACTCCTGAAGTTTCTTCAATGTGTAAGAACCACTACTAATATGATGCTGACTCTTCCCCAAAGAAAAATGAGTGCCTTGGATTTTAAAATGTTAACACACACTCTGGCTCTTATACCCCTTGTTCTTCCTGTGAGCCAGCGTACCCATAGGGGTATATGCTGGACCTCATAATGCCTTCTGTCTCATGGGGGCCAGTTTTCTCCCTGTAGGGGAACCTGTGGTTATCTACCACCTCCAAAACTGAAAGGTTACATGTCTTTAATCCTGGGGTTTGACATTAGAAAGCCTGCTTGCTCCTTGATATAGGACACATCTCCAATATCAGCTGTATCATTCTAAAGGTGACATTGTTTATTGACCATCTACTATATATTTTTGTCCTATTTCTCAGTTCTTTCAGAATGTGGAAGGGACAAAGTGATTTTTTAATTGGGGACCCTTAAACCCTTCAAATTGTAATTAGATATGTGTCTTTGAGGGTCTTCTATAACTCTGACAGGCAGAGAAATATATGTCAGTCTGTTTCACTGTTACAGTCCCTGTAAACTAGCAAATGCCTAGCTAATAGAAAGAGCCTTGTAAATACAGTATTATTAATTGAATAAATAAATGTATAAATAATTAGATCCCATACCTCCACACCTTCATCTTATTCACTAGTCTATCACTGCTAGTAATACCAGTTACGTTGTACCTACTTCATATATTTCTTACTTCCAATTTCTATCCAACATTCTCTATCTCAATAGATTTTAGACTCTTGATACCAATTTGATATTTTTATTTATTTATTTATTTATTTATTTATTTATTTATTTAAGACAGAGTCTCACTATGTCACCCTCAGTAGAGTGTGTAAAGTGTGTAAAGTCACAGCTCACAGAAACCTCAAACTCTTGGGCTTAAGCAATTCTCTTGTCTCAGCCTCCCAAGTAGCTAGGACTATAAGCACCCGCCACAATGCCCCGGCTATCTTTTTCTTGCAGTTGTCAGTTGTCATTGTTGTTTAGCTGGCCCAGGCTGGGTTCAAATCTGACAGCCTCAGTGTGTGTGGCTGGCGCCCTACCCACTGAGCTATGGGTGCTGCCAATTTGATAGATTTTAAAAATTCCTATTAATGGCATTGTAAGTTTCTTAAATAAATTCTAAATTAGAAACAGATAAGCTAGCATATTAAGAATTTACCAATTTACAGATCATTTTCATCCATTAGGTCACTGCCTAAAAATCACAAATTTAGAAAATAGTTCAAAGATCAATTTCACAAATATTTCAGTCTTTAACTTCACATACTATAAATTTTTCTTATCCAAGGACTTACAATAAAGTGTAGACATATTATGGTTATGTATAGTTCAAAATAGCTGCAAAGAGTCGAGTTAGCATTTTGGAAAGTGGAATACTGGGTTAATAAATTACATTATCAGTAAAGATAGGAAAGACAGATTATTATATTTTCAAAGTTTCTAGTACTCTTCAAATTTTTTTGAGCATAAGAAAGAATAGCTATTAACATTCTAAATATGTTTGCTAATAAATTTTATAAAACCACTGTTTTATATTTAAATAAATTATTTTAAAAGGACTGATATATTCTTAATATGACTTCCCATTTAAAATGAAAGCATGAGTTTTCCCTTTGATAAAAGGAATCTATAATTTTATAATGAAATCCAACAGGAAAATATAATAGAAAAATCTGTGAGGAAATTTTTTTTCTTTAAAGCATCTGTATTTTAAGTGAAAGATGCCTGCATAAACTAATTTGTGGCAACTTAATTTTTATTCATTCAATTATATTTAAGATTCCATGTATATGCATGAACATGTAATTAAACTTTCTTGTAAGATTTGTCTCTAGACTTGAAAGAAAATATATATGTATATATATTCTCAAATTTTGAGAATTATGATGCTACTGCATAAAACATAGGAAAGGATTATATGTCAATGGCTTTATTTTGTATTTGTTACAAAAAGAAAAGCATTCCCAAAATAATTTTAAATGAAGATCTGAGTTGTGCAGGACAGGAACAAAATGTGCAATAAGCAGAAGTCTTCGGGGATGTATTTTTAAACAGGAGGTTTTGAAAATTCCAAATTTAGCTTCATAAAAAGAGGTAGTGCAAGTGTGAAGCATGTGGTCATTTTGGCACAGTCAGTGTATAACTTCTCTCTTTACCTATATAAGGATATAATAAAGCTTCAGAAATGTGCAAGGCAGAAATCTTCCAGTTCTGTTTATTCACTTTCAGTCAGGTAGTAAAATATCCTAATGTTCCATGAAGAAATTTTCAAAATGTACTACTGAAATAGCCTGCAAAAGAGAAATCAACAACTTCTTTATTTATATACTGAACAGTTTAAAGGAAAGGATCAGCAGGGCTTTTTTTAAAGCCGGCTATGTCTGTGAGTATCAATCCATTTTACTAAGTTTTCATCATCTTTGCTGCATTTTTTACATACTGTCTTGCCTCCTTCTTCCCTTTCAATTCCCCATATATGCCCACTTCCTCTCAATCTTTTTGTCTGTTTCTTTTAATGTTCTTCACTGTTTCCCATCTTTTCTCCTTCTGGCTCCCTCTGGCCTTCTTTCTCCATTGTAATTACTTCCCAGCCTCAGATTTCATTTAGAAATTCAATTTCTAATACACTCTCCATTCACTTCTAATTCTACATTCCTTGATCCTGCTTTGTAAAGAAAAGCTTCCTTTCCCTTGGTTATCTGAGACATGGAGCAATAATAAAGGAGTAGTAGAGAGTTTCTATGTGTGACGTGTACGATGTCACTGTGGCCTTCAATCTGTAGAAAATACCATCAATCCCTTCCTAGAACCTACGTATATGGCAAAACCATCCACAGCTGAGGGGGAAATTCAACCTATTTGCAGAGATTGATTTGCACTAGCAATTCAAATGTGACATTCCACCTATGGAATGGTGCTATGTGACCTGCAGTCAGATTTTGAAAAATTTTGTTCCCCTAAGGACCATCATGGTTTTAAGTTTAAATACATATCCCAGATTCAAATCAACCAATTACTACGAATCTTATCTAAAGGAAACTAAACTTTCAGATATTAACAGCTAAGTAATTAGAGTCTCTGGCCATTGAGACACAAATCATTCCTCACTCTCTGACACTGAGCAGACAAAAAGAAGACATGAATTAGCATAATATTCATAAAATGGAAGTTGACTTTGTAAACTTTAGTGACAGTTAACAAACATCCATTATCAAAATGGTATGCAGTCATAAATTTGAACAGTAATCAGTACAATGAAAATTTAACCCAGGAATATACATGTACAATAAAATGTTCAAAAACTAAATGAAGTCAATTATATAGCTTTACTAAAGATGTTAATTAAAAGACATACAATTCTCCTGAATTGAATCAATATTGTAATGATGCTATTTTGAAGGGAGAATTTGCACAGTGAATTTAACATATTGATTCTGGAAGAGAAAGTATGTGAGAATAGTCAAGAGGAGTGTTAAAGGGAAAAATAAAATGAGGGAGACTTTCCTTTAGACACAGAAATTACTCTAAAGCCAGAGTAATTTACACAATGTGATACTGGCAAAGAAATAATATGATTATTACAACAAAACAGAGAGTCTATAACAAATGTGTAGGGACATATATACATATAAATAAATTTAGAATCAGATAAAAATAAAATTAAACAGTTAAATGAACTCCATAGAAATGTAGTATTTAACATAAACACTGAAAGCAATATAGAAGGTTTTATTATTCTCTTTGTTTTTATTAATAGTCTTGGAGTTAGAGAGGTATCTGATTGTCTGTATTTGAGTTAATGGCACTATCATTTAAAATTGTGTAATCCTGAGTAAGTTATTTATTTATCATCTATAAAAGGGAAGTTAAGAATATGTTATTCATGGGGTGGTTGTGAGGCTTCAGCATGAGCATGCACAGAAAGTGCTCCAAAGTGCTTAGGTAGCCAAAAAGAGTTAGCAAGGGGATTTACTGTTAGCATGCAAACAAAAGCCAGAAACCATAAGCAAAAAGAATGACATATGTCAATATATCAAATTTGAGGTATTCTGTAAAACAAATATCATAATAGAAGTAAAAGAAAAAAATGCATATAAATGCATGTAAAATGCATGTAAATATTTACAACATATATACATCAAAGGACATGTTAAGAGCTCTTTAACATAAAAAAACAAGCTCTCTAAGAAAAATAAGGCAAAAATGTCAAGCTCAAAATGTTCCCAAGAGAAATACAAAGATGCATAAACAATAAGATTCTTTTCAACCTCACTAATAATGAAAAAATATATACATTTCTTTCTTCCCATCTGACTAGCAAAAACTTTTATTCATACTATTCTTAAAAAAATCAGGCAAAAAAACTTTGTTATGCAATTCTGATGACATTATAAATTGGCAAAACCTTTTGGAGAGTTCATGAACGTATATGGAAATTTGAAATATGTACTACCTTTCCCTCAACAATTCTATTTGGATGAATTTTACCTAAGAATGGAGTATACAAAAGAGACAATTCTTCACATTGTTGTTAAAACAGAAAGACAAACAAACAACCTATGAGGTAGATGGTTATTTCTGAAAGAAAATAGATCAACAACAATTTTCAATAAGAAAAGGCAAGTTAAGTGTAAACTGCAAAAAAAAAAAAAGAAAAAGAAAGAAAAGGAAAGTTAAAGAATAGTAGATATACTATAATCAATCCCATTTAAAACACATATAGATAACAATATAGATTTAGATTTGCAAAGAGTAAGTTTTAGAAGAATGTATATTAAATTGTTATCAGTGGTCATCTGTGTAGGGTAAGATTATAGAAGCTTTCACTTTTTAATTTATCCTCTTTGGTATTGTTTGAATATTTTTAAAATATTTGACAATCGCTTTTATAATAAGAAAGAAATGGAGATTTCTATTTTGAAAAAAATGAAAGATTAAGAAACCCATAATAATTACTTTCCTACTTTTGGATTCTCACAAAATGCTAACAGCTACCTGCCTTTTAAAAAACACTTTTTGCTTAGTTTAATAAGAGTCCTTGTCAAGAATTAATAGATACTTAAATGTTAACTTCCTTTTTCAAAGAACTACAATTAAAAGAACCATATAAAGAAATTTACATGCATATTTCTCCTTTCAGGGTTTAACTTACGAGTAATATCTCCATTCATATTTGAAACCAAGAATTATAAACCATATCAGGCAGAGAATTTAAAGAAATCTTAATAACAGGAATGGGTACAATTTAATTCAACTTTCAAAATTGTATTATACTTAAAAAACTATAATGCTCCCATATGCTTTAAACCTTGCACATTTCATCATCATTTTTAAAAGGAGAAAGTCACCTTTTATCCATTAATGGCAAACTAATTTATTTCTTTCAGAAACTATAGTTATGTGGAAAATTCATGATCATTAATGTAGAAAAAACAAAATATCCTTTTTTCATCAAAGAAGGGTATTAAAATCTACTTGAGATCAGATATTTTACATTTTCCAAGGTTTTTAACATTTTTACTAAAGCAAGCTCTAACTATATTTAAATATGGAAGGCTACCACCCAATTTAGTGAAGAATTTCACTTCCTCAGGAAGCAGAGGAACAGCTCTATGACTAGATATTATATCCCTCAGAAAAGATCAGTTGGATTCCTACAAAGAAGACTAACTTCTCTATCTCTGGAGCTTAAAAAAATAAAATTAACATTACTGTTCTTAGTTTGGTCCTTATTTATCCTGCCAAAAGTACACTCCTCAGATTGTCTTTGGAAGCATCATGTTACAAAGCAGAGAATTCAACACCAACACTCACCAGATGTCTAATTTTGTGAAAGCTCAACATACACATCTGCAAAATAGGAATGACATCACCTGCTTTATAAGGGTGTTATGAAGACTAAATGAAATGCTGAGACTAACACATATTATACAACATAAGAGCTTAGTAAATTCTACTCCCTCTCCAGTTTGTCTGTAGCAAGAATATTTCACAATGAAAACACTAAGAAAGAAATAACATTGCAAAATATTAAAGAAAATTATATGATTTTCAAAGTATGTTTACTGGAAAAATAAAGTGCTAAAAAAATTTAAGTGGGGTCAACCAAAGGTAAGCAACAGGCATCTCACATTTTAATTAAAATAAAAAAAAATAGGCTGAGACAAGAGAATTGCCTAAGCCCAGGAGCTGGAGGTTGCTGTGAGCTGTGAAACCATAGCACTCTACCGAGGGCGACAAAGCAAGACTCTATCTCTAAAAAAAAAAAAAAAAAAAAAACAGTAAGTTCATAAACAAGGGAACATCACTAAAAGTGTCTTGACAGAAACATGACAGCCTCATTCCTAGGTTACTGAGCTCTTCCTGAGAGTGTACTCAGAAGCCTGATGTCACTTCACCTACATTAAGGTCCCTCACTCACTGGAGTCATGACTTACTTCGCGCTCCCACAGCTATGAGTGCTGGTCTGCTGTCTGCTGAACCTCATTTGCCTGACACTCAGTGTTCTCAGTATTCTGATCATTTCTTCCCTATCCGTGCTCATGCCAAACAGATTCTCTACTCTAGGTTAGGTCAGTTTACTCCGAGCAAAACACCATGTAGATACCTGTCTCTGTGCAGATATTCACACTGTCCCCAGGCTTGGGATGCTCCTTCCTCCTTACTCTTGTGCAATCCCTTCTTCAAACCCAATTTCAGACCACCCTTCTTTCCACCTCCCCCAGTGAAATCATGAATGTATAAGGTCTGACAAGTAAGTTCACAAACTCACCCTAGAAAACTGCTACATACCCTCCTGCTGAATATCAGTAGGGTCGCCTTCAAAGGTCCTCCTCCCTTTGTCATCTGGGGACAATAGTGTTATTCAACATTGAGGTGTGTAGCACTTTTTCTAGGGTAAGTTTGCAAACTTAATTGTCAGACCTCATGTATGTATCCATACACTTAGAGCCAGTTCTACAGAATTCATCACATCTATTGGTTTCATTTTTGTATTCACACTATTAACCTATAGCTTGTTTTATTTGACTATTTGACATGGACCTCAGTTCTGAATAGTCATGGCTAATACTCTATTTTTACTTTTTAAGCCAACTTTTATATAAATATAATAACACTAAAATTCTTCACTGGTATAAAAAATATATACTTGTTCCCCTCACACCACAAACACTCTTGGAAAGAATTACGGCATAGACTTAATATGCACCTACAAATCACTGAATTTTTTGTTTGGTTAAGGTCTTATTAAAAGCTCTCTTTCTAACCACTCATGTTAAGAGAAGTAAACATTTCCACAGTTATTCCTATTGCTTCTTGCATGTATCATGTACTTGTGTGTGCTGGGTTCTATATGTACTTTATATAACTTAATTTTGAAAACCTATTTGGCAGTAGGCATTTTTATTACTTACATACAGGTAAGAAAACTGAGACTAAAAGTCCAAGAACACAGAGCAAGTAACAGCGCTGACTGCCACGCAAGGACCTCCAGATTCCAAAGTGTCTCTGCTGCACTCCGCTCCGGCCTATGTGTATTCTTGGACACTACCCACCTTCAGTGTCAAGCTTCTTAGTGACATTTCTAAAATCAACCTTATGAAAATATCAAAACAAAAATAAAAATGTTTTGAGATCCATAAAACTGCTCAATAAGTTAAAAGTTTTTATTTATTAACAACACTGAAGAACACCAGTAATATCGAAGTGCTGGACAGGAAAAACTTTTCAAGTTATAACGTTCTCTGTCTATCACAGGAGAACACTGAGAGTGTTTTTATTATTTTTTTTTTAAACTAGACAACTCTAAATTATGCTTTTATCCCTTGACAAATGTTCCTCAACACACCAAATTTTGGCAGATGGCTTACAACAAAAGTAAATAAAAGCATCTTCTCACTTTTTAACTCATTATTCTAGCAAATGTTCAATCAATAAAATATAAGTTAAGGAAACTTAGTTTAGTAACCATCAAACTAACTGGTATTTTGAAAGTGCTTAAGTATTCAATTATTTTTTAACTTTGCCAGATTCCTTACAGCATACTCACATTGTGAGGCCTTAATGAAAAAGTCCAATGAAATACATTTTCAAAGAAGGCAAAACATTTTTTTAAAGAAAGTATGTATACCTTTAAAAAATAATTACTAAAAAAGAGTAATTATGATAAAGATATATATACCTTTGCAAATTAAGAAGAAAAATACTATAGGCACAAGAATAAGATTTTAAAAATAATTTCCCATGCCTTATTAGTAAATAAAGCAGTAAATAAGTAAATTAGTAAAAAAAAAAAAAAAAATTAAAACTATAACATTCCTTATCAGGATTACTGCCTTATTAGTAATCAAAAAAAAAAAAATTAAAACCATAATGTTCCTTATCAGGATAATGTTTCTTATTTTATTATTTTTTAAAAATGTTTTGCAGAGATGGGTTCTCACTAGGTTGCAGAGGCTGATCTCAAATTCCTGGGCTCAAACAATCTTCCTTCTTCAGCCTCCTGAAGTGCTGGGATTAAAGGCATGAGTCAGCTATCACACACGGCTGGGCTCTTTTTTCAAATATCATATCCATTATCAATAAACATATAAGAAGCCAGGCACTATTTGTTATGCCAGAGACAGCATAAATTTCATATACATTTTAGTATACATTTCTGCAGAATAATTTTGGCAATTTCTGTAAAAAGCCTTGAAATGTTTATGTCCTGACCCAGTACTAACATTTCTACAAATTTATTTTAGCTAAATGGTTGGAGTTGTACTCAAGGACTTAGGGGCAAAAAATATAATACACAATTTATAATAGTCAAACACCCTAAACCACCTAAGTATTAAATAACATTAATAGATTGGCAAGATAAATTGGCATGCCCACATAATGGATACTAAGCAAACATATAAAAATCATATTTTAGGACACTATTCCATAACATGAAAAATGTTTATAATCTGCTGATATGGGAAAAGGAGGAAACCCTAAAAGATCCACTATGAATGAATGTTGGACCTAAGAACAATTTTTATATACTTCTGTATGTATGGCAGCTAGCTTTCAAGATGACCCAATGACCCCACCTTCTGGCATTCAGTCCCTCATACTACATCAAAGTTGGTGAGTGGGGTCCATAGAATACAATAGAAGGAATAGTATGTCACTTCTGAGGGTAGGTAATAAAAGACATGGTAGCTTCTACCTCACTGTCTCTTGGATCACTCACTCTGAAGCAAATAAGTAGCCTTCCCCCATGGCAAGGAACAAAACATTATGTCAATAGCCAGTGAGTTCGAAGTGGGCCCTGTTCAAGCTGCAGGTGACAGTATCTCCAGCCCACTGCTCAACTACTACTTCAGGAGCCACTGAGCCAAAACAGTCTAGGTAAGCCACTCCCAGAATTCTGACTCTCAGAACCTGTTAAAAAGATAAATACCATTTTAAAGTATGAAATTTTAAGGTAATTGTCACATAGCTAAACAGGTTTCTCTTTATTTTCCAAATGTCTAGGGATAACATATACGGCTTTTAGAATTAGAGAATATGACATTTTAAAACACTAGATATTTGGGCAGCGCTTGTGTCTCAAAGTGGTAAGGCGCCGGCCCCCCATACCAGAGATGGTGGGTTCAAACCCGGCCCTGGCCAAAAACTGCAACAACAACAAAAAAAACACTAGATATTGTCAGTGCAATCCAGATACAAATTTTTGAGATTAACCCCATTGTTTCAGTTGTTCTAGTTAAGGGTTTCCAAAGATTCTCACACAGGTAGCTCACATGCTAGTTAGTTCAACTCTAAATTAAATCCTTCAGTTACAACAAATTAGCAAACCCCAAAACCACCCAGAAAAACCCTTTGAAAATAAAGAAAAATAAATATTCAACACAAACGTATTTTTAAAAAGAAAACTATATCTGAGGAAAGAAATACTAAAGATCAAAAATTAATTTCAAAAAATAATGAAACATATTCATTCTGGTAAATAAAGTCAAAGACACCAGAAGAAGGAAAGAAGAAGAAAAGAAAAGGCAAATTTTAATATTCAAGAAAAAAAAAAACAAAAAATAAAATGAGAAACCAAAAAGGGATAAAAATATTAATGCAGGAGAGGTTTAAAAAATTATGAAAAGTGCTATCTATGTATAGTCAATGTATTACTCAAGAATTTTAAGAGTTCAATAAAATTAAAAAATAATCCCAGAAGAGCAGGATCTATACCTAAAAGACCAACAACGCTAGAAATTTAAGTAAAGAAATTTAAGTAAACAACTACTGCCAAATAAACTCTTAATAATTTTGTATATGGATTCTTTTAAAAATTAAGGGAATAGAAAAATAATAGAAACCAGCAGATATGGTTAATTTGGTATGGTAAATGAAGGTCCCTTCCTCAAAATACTTTACTTCCTTGTCTTTAACTGTCAAAATAACTATACAAATTACAATACTGCATGTGGCAATATGCAACTTGGTACAATCACAAGTAAAGAGCCTATTAATTCTGACACTAAAACTCCAAAACCAGCTGA
The DNA here is from genome assembly GCA_963574655.1 of Perodicticus potto. NCBI lineage: Eukaryota > Metazoa > Chordata > Mammalia > Primates > Lorisidae > Perodicticus > Perodicticus potto. The sequence goes on along the minus strand of CAUYRH010117317.1, from coordinate 6,121 downwards.
AAGAACAGAAAACTTCAGCTCAGTATCACACAAATAGAAAGGTAAGCTTCATAGATGAAATACATTCCAAACACAACAGCACATTAAAATAATAATAAAACATGTCCAATTGGGTTTACATCAGAAATTCCAGAATGACTTAATATTGGTAAATCTACTAACATTACAACATCAATAGGCAAAATTGATTAAAATAGAACCTCTCTTTCCCCTAGAAAATATGCAGTCAACTTGATACATGGCCACAAGCCAGCAAATCAGGACAATTCAGTAAAACAAGAAAGACTCATATTCAACTTACAATCAGCACCTTATTAAATAATTAGCAGAGCAGTTTCTAACAAAGTCAGACGTACAGATGCCCATCACTAACATTAGGATGAAATTGTGACATTCTTACCAACACAATAGAAAAAAACCTAAAATTTAGAAATAAGGAAATGACAGATTATATGTGCACATAATATTGCTACTCCTCTGGGGGAAAAAAAATGTGAAATCCATAAAGAGCAATGAGATTTTGTTAAACTCTTCAATATGCTAATGAGAATAGTTGGAAAAATTTCTGAGAAAAGCCCTAATCACAACCAACCAACTAATCAATCTCTCTTCTCTCTATCTCTCTCTCTCTCACACACACACATCTTGCACTCTACACTTCTAGAAATAAAATTATGATGTTTGTTGAAAAAAAAAGAAAGGGGAGGGCTTTTGATGAGGTGCATAGCAAGAGAAGACATGGTAAGGAAATCACACAACTCTACAAAGCCATCGTGCATGTTGACATGACAGACCACAGGAGTGGCTTCTCTCTTTTCAAGAAACAAGAAGCGTTTCAGAAATTGTCCAAATATGCATTTGTGTGATTGATAATAATAGCTTGGAATATGCCAGTAGAGCCCAAGGGCATATAACAAATATTTTCAGCCCAATACTTGTCATCTTTTCAGGAAGACCAAGTCAAGAAAGTCCCCTATAGAATAAAGAGAATACATGTTTGTTTTTCCTTCACCTACCTGATTTTCTCTGGGATCACATTTTAAGACACAAAAAAGCAATGTCTCCTTTCGATGCCAAATGCCAAAAGTTCTTTGAGGACAAGGACACATTCACTTCTTTACATGTTCAACACTTCTTTATTAAATTGTTTAAGAAACGCAGACCCACCTTCTGGGTGAGGGGCATAACTACAACTTGGACTTTACCTAACAAACACCAGCAATGTAACCAAATCCTCTACACCCTCATACTAAACTAAAGTTTAAAAAATCATTTAAGAAAAACAACCTTTCATGAGTATTTTCACCTTTCATGTAGCATTTTCTTTTCTAGAACACCAACTATAGGATCTCTCACATTAATAAAAAACTCATATATATTTATTAACTACATGAGCCTTGTTGGCTCATGCCAACATAAATCTTCCCACATAACTGATGGAGAGTCTTCCTAGGCCCTCTATAATGTCTCTCATCTAATGATACTAAAATGCTTTTTTTAAGTGGCCTAAGCAGGTATCAAATTTGATATTCATGGGCGGCGCCTATGGCTCAAAGGAATAGGGCACCGGCCCCATATACCAGAGGTGGCAGGTTCAAACCCAGCCCCAGTCAAAAAAAAAAAAAAAAAACTAAATTTGATATTCAAATCTGGACTTTACCTGAGCATAATTGGGTGAAATATAAACAAATGGGGGTCAGGCGCAAAGCCTAATCCTTGCACTCCAGGAGGCCAAGACAAGTGTATTACTGGAAGTAAGGAGTTCCAGACCAGCCTGAGCAAGAGCAAGGCCCCCTTTTCTAAAACAAAACTAGCCGGGTGTTGGGGTGGGTGTCTATAATACCAGCAAGTCAGGAGGCTAAAAAAAAGAGGATCACTTGAGCCCAGGAGTTGGAGGTTGCTGTGAGCTATGACACCATAGCACTCTACCCAGGGCAACATAGTGAGACTCTGTCTCAAAAAATATATATAAACAAAATTTAAAAAATTTAAAAATGGGGTCCTATAATTGTTTAAATATAACATTGTCTAGTAGAACAGGGCAAAATTAAATAATCCATTTATTAAAAAGTAATATTTTCTATTCATTTTGCCCTAATTTCCAGGAAACAACAAATAACATTGACTCTTCACTAACAAACAGCATAAGACCATTGTTAAACCATAGTACACAAATACTGTGTGATTTTCTATTATTTTACATTGCATCTTTCAAGAAGTAGCATTTCATTATTCCATATGAATGCCAACAGTATTCACTCCGGAAACAGTCAGAAATAATAAAATCTTTTCCATGAGTCATCCAATTGTTTTGGGTAGAATCATGCTAAAGACGTCCTTACATTAATAAATAATGTTTTGCTTTATTTCCTGCTGCCTGTAACAAAATGTGCAAATTCAACCTATTGCATTCACTAATGGGTTTCTTTATCTTATTACTTAGCATGCTAGATAAAGGTGTAAAAGTGGGATTTAATTTTGGTAAACTTTATGCACATTAGTTTCCTATTCTATTCCATCTCAAAAGAGTGCTTACTAATTGCTTCAGATACCACCCATCACTATAACTAACAAAGCACCAAAATATAATTTTCCCCCATGATATGAATTACTTTTAAAGCAGAATTATAATATATCTAATGAGGGGGGGTGAGAGAGCAGACCCTTTCCCATATTCTGAGAAGCAACATTGATAATTCCTTAATACAACTAGGTCAAATACCATTTTCATAGATTAATGAGTCAGATACACCATTAATACAATAACAGTAACTTCATATCCTGGCTCTGATACTTTCTGTATGTTGTTAAATTATGTTCAATACCACTGCATCCTTATATGTAACACAGAATAAAAATGCACACCTTTTAATGTTGTTATGCTATTATGAGGCTTAGATGCAATAATGTATAAAGTGATTAGCACTGTTCCTGGTACTATGGTAATAGTAAATAAACCTGTAGCTATTATTATAATAATGTTTATGTTCTAACATCACTTATGTTAGGATGAAATACCTTCTCCTCTTTAAACTGGAACAAAACAACTGCTGGGAGATTACAAAACTTAAAAGCTGGAAGGCTTGGAACTATGGAAAAATTATGACACAAGAGATCCTTCAAAGGTACTTAGCAATCTGTTACATACTGCCTGGTAGATGTCTCAGTAATAAAGTGCAGAATACTTCCCTTCATGGAATGTGAGACCAGGGCCTAAAAATGCTTTTCAAGAGGTGGGGTTACCAATGAAAATGGAAGAATTGCTACTTTCCCATCTCTGAAAAGCAGGCTATATCCAAGTTTAGATATTACAGTGTGAATAATTTACACATTTATCTTTGCTGTTTTATATGAATAGAGAGTTGGGTAAAATTAGAATTCAGCCAACACTGGTGACTATATTTGTGGTCCTCAGCTTATGAAGATCAGTAATAGTTACATCAAGCTCATAAGGAAAAATCCTTATAAATACAGTCATAAAAGCAAAATCCCCAGAACTACCACATTAAAAACTATCTATGACTAGACAATAATTCAATAACTATTATCAAACTTTATAGCAGTGTCTAGAAGAAAGTTAAAAATTAGCCCAGCCATCTTTCTACAGGTAAACATATGTGGAAATCGTATATATGTTAATAATATGGAAAATATTATGAATATGGAAAATCCTAGTCCCTCATATATGGACTAGATTTCAAGGACAAAAATGGAGGAATAGGTCATGAATACTGCTTATCATTTGCTAACTGCAAAATTTAAACATTAACCACTGGGATACCATAACTCTTAAACAGTACTACGTCCTGTAAAGAAATCTTTCTGTAACCTGCTAAAAGTATTCTTTGTCGGGACTTAGTTGGAAAATTTATTAAAATAAATTAACATTATATTGGGTCTCTAATTGGAAGTGGCTGTTCTCAACAAATATGTTTATCAAACAGTGTGACTGGCAAAATATATTACTGTAGCTGTAGTTATCCAAATTACATGCTGTCTAAAGCAAAAAGGGCAAAAGCCATCTGGCTCGTATAACTTGCATTTTCTAGACAGCTTGCAGCTGGTTCTGATTAAGCAGCATCTCAGAACTCCCAAGGACCTATTTTTATCCCTGGAAGTGTATTTTTAGGGCTAACACACCCAAGACACAGGACATTTACATTAATAAATGAACCACCTTCCATTAGGAAAGGTTTATGTAACAATCTGGTTTGGTCTCTGCATGTCCTCTCTACAGGATGGACCGTAAGTTGTACATGACAGTCTGAAACCTATTATTTTAGAACCTGCCTCTTCTTTGGCTGTTTTAGTACCTCAAGGGAGGAAAAAAGGCCTGCTCTGTTTTATGAAATAAACCAGAAAAGATATCTTAACCAGAAACTTGACTCATTAACATTTTCTATCCTAGGAGGCTGATGCAATTGTTAACCCATTTTACAGATTAAGAAACAAAGGTTTAAAATAGCTGAATGATATGTTCCAAGTAAATAATCAGTGAATGATACAACCATGCTTCACACCTGTATCTTGTGAGCTATTAACCACAAGACTATGCTGTCTCATACTGACAAGGTTAATATTACATTTTTAAAATTCACTTTATCATTAGAAAATATAATAATAGTATATAAAGTGGTAGTCATAAATTTTAATGGAAACAGCACTTTAGAACATTCTAGAATTGAATAATAATAATACACATTTACAATAACAAATCTTATAATAATAAAGATGATAATAAATAATTTTTTTCTTCTAATCTAATTCTCCATAGTTGTATTATCCACCCTCCTATCCAACATCATCCTAATCATCAAATTGGGATGAAGTCCATCTTGAGTGCTAGATAGAGACATGCAGAAAATATTTAGATTCCTACAAAGATATGAATATTCTAATTTTATGGGCTGCTTCCCAAAGAAACACAGTCAATGAATCACTGAGCTCAGTGAACAGCTCAAATTTTTAGCAACTAAAAAGTTCTTTTTTCTTTTTTGTTGAGACAGGGTCTCCCTCAATTGCCCGGGCTAGAGTACTGTGGTGTCATCATAGCTCACTGTAGCCTCAAACTCATGGGCTCATGCAATCCTCCTGCCTCAATCTCCCAAGTAGCTGGGATGATAGGAATGCACCATCACGCCTGGCTAATTTTCCTGTGTGTGTGTGTGTGTGTGTGGAGAAGGGATCTTGCTCTTGCCCAAGCTGGAGGTAACTGAAGAATTCTCTCCCAAGACAGTCCTTGAATCTTTTCCTTTGCTCACTCCACCACAGTGGCTTTTTGTTCATCAAACGTTCACTCTCCCCTTCCCTGAAAAATCCTCAGACATTTCCAAGTCTCTTTCTCACCCTTCTCAGCTAGAAGCCTTTCCTCACTTCCTCCCCCATTATTTCCTCTGTAATCACCACAACAGAAATAAGCACATGCCCACTGCACAGTTTTGCATCCTCAGAGCTAACACACTAACCGGAACTCAGAAGTGCTTGCTGAATGCATGACCACAGGAGTTGTTCTACCTAGGCACAGATGTGGAATATATCCATTCTCTCCAGACTAGTTTTCTTCTCATTCATCATCAGTTAAGTGGATAGTAGTGAATGTCTATGTAATTTTGTCACAAGAATCAAGTCAAATCACAGCCACAGAATTGTGTGCTATGGCAGTTTCAGAAGGAAATCATGTGTGTATCAGTCCCTCCATAGAAGTTCAGCATGCTCACATTCAAGGACAAAACATCAAACCAATTCAAATAACCTGGACATTGGACTTTTCCTCAATATACCAAACACTATCGGGTTCAAAACAAACAAAAGAAGAAACTCACTTACTGATATTTCTATTCGCCTGGGCGCGGTGGCTCACGCCTGTAATCCCAGCACTGTGGGAGGCTGAGGAGGGAGAATTGCTTGAGCTCAGGAGTTCGAGACTCACCTGAGCGAGAGTGAGACCCCGACTCATGAGAAAAATGGAAAAACCCAGCCAGGCGCCTGTAATCCCAGCGGCTTCCGGAGGCTGAGGCAGCGGGATGCCCACAGCCCGAGTCAGAGGTTGCACTGAGTTACCACGCCCACTGCACTCTGCTCAGGGGCATAGGGTGGCACTGTGTCTCAACAACAACAACAA
>CAUYRH010117314.1:0-13093 GCA_963574655.1 Perodicticus potto | reverse complement strand
AATATCATGAATGTTATATTAATCAGGTTGATAAAAATATCTCCGATTGTATGTGAAGCCTGCACACTGTATTCCATGACTGAATTATTGTACACAGCTATGACTCAATAAAAAATAATTTAAAAATTAAAAAAAAAAAAGAATGTAAATGCATCTTCCATTCCTCTGATGCTGTCTGAAATCCACAAGAAAATGCACAAGGCTGTTTCTCCAGGTCCCTTTCCCTGGTCTGGGATTCCTGGAAGAAAAATAACAAAATCAGTGGAAATCATGGGGTCTAAAAATCAGAAGTCCTGGTATCAGCCCCCACTCACATCCACTCACATCTTGGGACCCTCCACTCACATCTTGGGACACTCATGTCTTCACCTGTGAGTTGCAGATAGAATCACTGCTCTTGAGGGTTTCTTCTGGAGACACTGTTCCATATATCTGTGTAATAGCAGCAGGAGAAAAGAAAATAAAAGTCTGCAAAGCCAGAGTAAAGTAATAATAATTTTAAAACAAGCTTGATGCCTGCTGACTTTTTAATATAACATTTCTGATCTCAGAAAAAAAACTACATTATACAAAATAAAATGCTGTTGAAAACTCCCATAATTTCCCCGTGTATGTTTCATTTAGCAAGTGTGGTGTATTTCACTCAGCTGAGCTTCATGTAACAGTGTCTCTGAAGCCCAGTCACTGATAACACTCTTATTTAGACTACTACAAATGGGGAGCATGTATTTCCTGTATATCACTGGCTGGTTTTATTGCTTAAAATATTTGCATAAAGCTAAACAATTATCTGCAGGGAATGCATCATTCACTCCTCCTTTTCCTTACCTGAAGTTGTCATCCCTCAACTACCCTTTTTAGAATCACCTGCTGAGTAACAAACTCCAGAAACTTGGGCAGACTCCCAAAGGCTTCTAGGGCTAAGAAGGCCTAGGCAACTCACCTAAGGAATTAGCCATCTTAGAATAAAGGTTCTCAAACTATAGTATGGAATTACCTGAAAAGCTTGTTAAGCACAATTTTTGATTAAGCTAGTTTATCATTCAGTAGGCCTGGGGTGGGACCCAAGAATGTGCAATTCTAAGAAACTTCCAGTGATGCTGCTGGTTCCAGAACCACACTTTGAGAACTGCTGTCTTTAAGAGGATATAGCAGCAAGGTCCTGGTTGGGACATAAGCCAAAGCTTATGATCATGTGAAAGTTCACCTGTGCCTAATAAATGAAAGGCAGGCTACTAATTCTCTAAGGTAGGGCTTACCCCAAAGAAGGAATCAGTATCTTCCAACTAGGTTTCAACCTCTTCATAGAGAGAGCAATGTTTCCTTAGTCCCCATTCATTTCTGGACATTGGGGGACACAGGGAGGAAAGAATAACTCACAGTTCACAGAAGTCTTCAGTCTTCCCTGGATTAAGGCTCACCCTCAGCCTCCAAATAAACACATTTCCCCAAGGTTCACTGCTCCCTAAATCCTTAAGCCAGTAGCATCAGCATCAGCTGGGAACTTGTTGGAAATGCAGACTCTTAGGCCTTACCCCTGATCTACTGAGTATGCATTTTCACAGGATTCCCAGTATCTGCATTCACATTAAAGTTTGAGGGGCACTTCTCTAAATAACAGGAGGTGAGGAGAAACACCTAAGCTAGACCTATTGCAGACTGGGGTGTTTGTCAGGTCGAAGCCTGAAAAAGGGTTGCAAACTCAGATGCCTAGAAGCTCTAGGCAGGAGCTCCAGGCAGCAAGTGGTAAGTGCATGAATCAGGTCTAATGTGGGGCAAGAATGGGTGATGACACCTTTGACTAACCAGAGAAGGAATTCAGTCCTTAAGACTCTCAGCTTCAAAACTTTGGAAACACTGTGCTAGCTGAACAGAAGTGTCAGCAGGCTGGGCTCTGGCTGTCATGTTCCCAGCTTTTTATCTCTGCCCTAAAGTAGGAATAGTATTGGCTAAAATGCATTAACCACTTACAAGTCAGGCACTCTTACCATTGTCCCCAGTTCAGACTTGGGAATACAGAGGAACATGGAGACCAAGTAAATCATGTGACTAAGGATGAGCAGAGCTGGGATTTGAACCCAGGCAATGTGTGCACAAAACTGCACCTTCTGCAGCAAAGGCCACTTCTGTGGGAAAGAGGCAGCATCTGTCCAGAAGGCCGATAGAAGTTGATTGCAAAGATACCAGAACCTGTCAGGTGGTCTTAGATAGAACACTATATAATTGATCACTCAGATGGGATGCCTTTGGCAATTAAAAGTGGCAATATTAATAACTGTGTGGGGACAACAGGTGTAAATCAGGATGTTCCCAGCAAAATTGGGAATGTGGGGAAAGTCCCTTGGAGGACTTTCTGGTAGGACCAAGGGTTAAGGATGTTCTCTGCCAGTCTGAGGATAGGCAGGAGCCAAACAGAGAGGAGGCCCTGAGAGGAGGATGAATAAGCCATGCCTGGGAGCTACCTGCTATTGGGATTCATTTTTTTCCATTTCTGCTTGGTTTTCCTTTATTATCCCAAAACTCTAGTAAAGGCTTGTGAAAGTACCCCTCTCTCACCCTATGCACCCTGCCCCCAGGTAGTTAGATAGAAACCCCCAAGAAGGACAGAATGCAGAGCAAGGTCCTAGCTTCCCTTTCTCTCACATAGAGACACAGCTTCCCCTGCCCAGTCCTCCTTGGAGGATCCTTTAAGTAAAGAGAGAACTTTTACCGAAAATTACAATTCCCGGCTGGGTGCGGTGGCTCACAACTGTAATCCTAGCACTCTGGGAAGCCAAGACAGGTGGATTGCTTGAGCTCAAGAGTTTGAGACAAGCCTAATCAAAAGCAAGACCATCTCTACTAAAAATAGAAAAACTGAGCCAAGAGGATCACTTGAGCCCAAGAGTTGAAGGTTGCTGTGAGCTATGATGATGCCTTGGCACTCTACTCAGGGCAATAGCTTGAGACTCTGTCAGAAAGAAAAGAAAGAAAGAGAGAAAGAGAGGAAGGAAGGAAGGAAGGAAGGAAGGAAGGAAGGAAGGAAGGAAGGAAGGAAGGAAGGAAAGAAAAAATGAAAGAAAGAAAGAAGATTACAATTCCTGCTTAAAATCTCTATAGCCAGACCTCTATCCTAGAATCTGTGACTCTAGATTCAAACAAATAAATAAGTCAATCATTTTCAAAAGCTTTCACACACCTTTCTCACAAGAATACAGGACACAAGTTATACTATCCCATCATATACACAAGTCTCAGACAAGACAGTGAAACCCACCAATTCTGAAATGGAGGTAAGCAAACCTGATAAGAATCAGGATTGATTGGGCTGGGTCTGCTAACTGAGGGGAATAGTTACTGACTCTTTTCTTGAAGAATTCCCACAGCGACTCTTGGGCACCTCCTCATGAGTGGGGAAGCATGTCTATTTCCTGTGGAACTGGGTCTGGGTAGGAGATCCCCACGGGAAGCAGCCTGGGGCCGTGCTGGGTCCTGGCTCAGTATCCACTTTCAGCAGCTGCCAGCAGCTGACCTTTCCAGGCAGCCAGAGCCATCCAGATGGCAGGAGAGCCTAATTGCCATTGTTAGCACTGATGGATCATTCCAAAAGAGGAGAGAGGGACAGGCAGGACAGAAAATCTCTCTTCTGCCGAGGAGCCACCTACCACCTGTGTTTAATACAGATGAGCATCTAACTCTGTGGCTTCTGCCATCTGTGTCTGCAGGAAAGTACCAGAAGCCCCATCATGCTTCAGGAACCATATGGAAGCCATTAAGAAGGGTGCCCTTCCCACTCATTGGCCCAACCCTGATGAAGAGACATTAGCCCCCAAAATTAAAAAATCTGACAAGAGCAAGTATTAGCAAATATGCAGTTCATCTGGATCTCTGACACAGTGCTCCTCTGAGAACTGCTTTGGAAGACTGTATAACATTATCTAGTAAAGTGGAAGACATTGGTTTCTGGTGACCCAGCAATTCTACTCTGAGGTGTATCCCCTACGGAAATACATGCCTATAAGTGCCAGAACGCACAGACTAGAATGTTCATGGTTATCCCACACTCGAAACAACCTAAACATCCATCAACAGTAGGTTAGATAAATAAGTTGTACTGAAGGCAATTGATGCCATTTCCACTATTATTATACAGAAATGAATGTGAACAAATGTAATCTGGAGCAAAAAAAATTCATGAAACAAAAGAATATACACCGTAAGACTCCATTTATGTAATGTTCACAATCCTCAAAATATCAAAATCATCCAAGGATTTGCCATAGTGTTTAGAGGTGCATTTGAGTATGGTGACATTGACGTAAAGCCAGGAAGTTATTATGAGAGTCAGTACAATAAGGATAATGCTGGCGTAAGGAAGGAATTGTACACATGTAAGATCCAGGAATAGTCTACTTCCCGGAAGGGAGGTGGCCACATAGGTGTTTGTTTCTGTTCATGATTTAATACATTTTTCTGTTGATAGGTTCTACTTTAAACACATAACAAGGAAAATGTTTAATAAAAAAAAAAAAAAAAGCATCTTCCCAGGCCTGTTGGCAGCTGCCCCCTACTGGAAGCTAAAGAAAGTGCAGGTTGGGAGGAGCTATTTCTTTTGTGGGGTGAATGGGGCAAAGGGACCTAGGACCTGCAGTCTCAGAAAAGTTGTGCCCAAATCCCTTTTGGAATTTTTCTTAAAGTTTTATTCATGAGTTGTTAAGCATTTTGTTTAGCAAATCAGTTTATCCAATGACCTCTGTGGAAGTGGCAGATGGTGCTAAAGAAACCCTCCTTAAATGCAGCCCTGGTCTGTTTGCTTACCCTCTGCTCAGGGTTGGCTGCTGTTCCCAAGGCTCAAAGAGCAGGGAAAGGGAGGGAGAGGAGGGCTGGATCAGCAGCAGGCAGAGGTGTGGATATAAACATGGGATTTACAACAAATAGCAGTCCCAGTACAGAGCCTTTTGTTTTGCCATGTGGGCCCTGCAAATAGACACAGATACAGAAGCCTGGGAAATGACCACTGAAGCTAGATCAGGGGTATGCAAGGGGTGCATTAATGTGTATAAAAATCCACCAAGAAGGCTCAGCACCTGTAGCTCAGCGACTAGGGCACCAGCCACAAACACCGGAGCTGGCAAGTTCCAACCTAGCCTGGGCCTGCCAAACAACAATGACAACTACAACCAAAAAAATAGCCAGGCATTGTGGTGGGTGCCTATAGTCCCAGCAACTTGGGAGGATGAGGCAAGAGAATTGCTTAACCCCAAGAGTTTGAGGTTGCTATGAGCTATGACACCATGGCACTCTACCAAGGGTGACATAGTGAGACTCTGTCTCAAAAACATAAAAAAAATCCAGCAAGGAATTGTGTCAGAGTGAGGGTGGGTACCAAGGGGACAGAACCCTTAACTCCCTGGTGCAGTCAATATTCCCATCTGGTCCCCTGACTGTGGGAGAGAGAGTTTGCACAGTGGAGCCTGCCCTGGCCCTTGACAATTCAGAAAAGGAAAAGCTGACAATTAACACCTGCCTTTCATTAAAACTGTGGAAGGGGGGTGGAGGCAAGATGGCTGACTTGAGCCAGCTTTCCACAGAGGCTCCCATCCAGAAGGAAAGCTATAGGACAGAAGTTTAGCAAGTAAGCTAATGGTTTGGAACTGAGCCAAGAAAGAAGGTTGAAGAATGCACGTCAACCCTGCTGAGGCAAGCTGCAACCCCAAGGATACAAACAAAAGGTACAAAATCCATCACCAAGGGGACAGGGGTCCCCTACCCCATGAGAACATCTCGCAGTATACTTTCTACAAACAAGTGAGCAGAGGTCAAACATCCTCCCATTTTATCCCATGGGAGAAACCCTCTAAAAACCGGACCTCCTTCCCCTACTAGGATGCCATGGCACTCTCCTGCCAGGCATAAAACTGTATATATTCTCTACCTACAATTCTGAACTCCCAGCACTCCCCTCCACTCTCACCCCAAGATCTGGAAGCCTGTCCCCCATGGAGTCCAGATTCTTGGGCACTTTCTCAAGAGGTGTGGACAGGGTGTGGGCTGTTACAGGTCTGTGCTGATTCTGTGGGCACAGGGGTAAGGAGAAAATGGTGGACTGAAGGAACCATATGGGAAAGGGAGAGGCGGTGCCCCCCAGCACAGAGCACCAGTGGCAGCAGTGGGAACAATAGGGCTCACACCCCTGGGAATATTTTGGAAGGACACTCCCTATCTCTCTGGGCAACCAAAGAAAGCCAGGCATCTTCTCTGGTGGCAGACACTGATGGAATAGATCTGGGATGGTAACGCAGACCCCATGAGCAAAGGGTATGCCTGAGGCAGTATTGGCCTGGGCAGAGCACGGCAAAACAGAGAATTGAAGACCCATGCACAGAGATGGCATACTCCCAGGGCAGGGCTGAGCCAGAGGACTGCTTTAGTTAGCCTAAGAAACACCCATCCCCCAGGGGATCATAGCTGAGATGAAGACAGTCAGGCCCAGGCTGGAACTCCAAGCCGAGGGTGAGCCGCACCTGCCCCAACACAGACTGCAGGGGGAAAAAAACACCAGCTCTGGGCAGTGGCACAGACCAGGGCTGAGTCACAGTTTCTGTGAATTCAAATAGCACCTGTTCTGCAGGGGAATATAGCCAAGACAGAATCACAAATTCTGTGCAAATATAAATGTAAGCAACATCAATTAGGGGCTGGGCTGGAACTGAATGAACTGCCCCAGTTTCCATTAACCACCCAAGGTTGTCAGGCCTCAGCTCCACCTGCCAGATGGTGGTAGAGTGCAGAGGCCTGGCTGAGGAGACATAAGATCTCTCTGTGACTCAGGCAGGCTCAAACCCCTGGAGCATCTGCTCATTGGAGAGAACTGGATCATAGCCCTGTGGGGTTACCAGTGACAGGGTGTAACAGAGGTGCAAGGTGGGGAAGGAGGCATCAACCCTCCCAAACTAATTCATTTGCTGGGTAGTCCTTCTGACTCCACAGAGCACCAGAATAAGTCATACTCAAGCTGCCAGCAGATCCCTGCTATCTAGTTGCCAGAGACCTTTTGAACTGCCTCACTTGAGACCAGATGCTGTCTGGGACAATTGATTCAGATCTCTCAGACTGGACAAATCACCTGAGGACTATCCAAAGTGGTACCCTGGGTTTGTGATTGTGGAAAGGTTTGATTTTCCATTTCCAGTTGTTGCCTTTGGGGAGCAGGGTGACTTAATTGCTGGTATTTCTCCACAGTTGAGACTTCAATACAGAGTAACCAATTTACTAGGGTAGGACAGAGACCAACTGAATACAAGACAGAGCCACTTAGCCCCACCACACCAAGTAAGTCCCCAGTGTCTCAGGCCATAGCACTGCACAGGTCATTTGCAAAGCTCTAGGAGAAAAGGTACAGAAAACAGTCACAGCTCTGGGGTAAAGGTCTGGTTAATCACTACTCCAGGAGCCCCCCAACCCAACTTCACCTTATCTGCTCATCTAGCCAAATGTTATAAAATAATCATGAGGCAGAATCAGCAGAAAAACTCTGGTAACATGAGTAACCAGAGTAGATCAACTCCCCCAAGGAATGATACAGTGGATACACCTGAAGACCCCATTCATAGAAAAATGGCTGAGATGTCAGAAATTGAATTCAGAGTTTGGGTCACAAATAAGATTAATAGAATGGAGGTAAAGTTGGAATTAGAAATTCAAGGACCAATTCAAAAGTTGTCTCAAGAATTCAATGAATTCAAAGACAAAATCACCAAAGATTTTTGACACACTGAGACAAGAATTTGCAGCCCTCAAAGATCTGAGAAATACAGTAGAATCCCTCAGGAACAGAATGGAGCAAGAAGAAGAAAGGATTTCTGACATTGAAGAAAAAGGTTTTAAACGCTCCCAAGCACTCAAAGAAGAAGAGAAATGGAGAGCAAAAACAGATCATTCTCTCAGAGAACTTTGGGATAATTCAAAGAAAACCAATATTCACCTTATAGGAATTTCTGAAGGCAATGAAGTTGCTTCTCAAAGCAGAGGCCCTTTTTCATGACATTATGAAGGAAAACTTTCCAGACATGCCAAGAGATACTGAAATTCAGACAGCAGACAGTATCAGAACCCCAGCATGACTCAACCCAAATAAGACAACCCCCAGACACATCATAATTAACTTCACTAAAGTTAATATGAAGGAAAAAATTCTGAAAGCACCCAACCATAAGAAAACTATAACCTACAAGGGGAAGAATATTAGAATGACTGCAGATCTCTCTAGAAGAGGGTAGTCATCAACTTTTAATATTCTAAAACAAAATAACTTTCAACCCAGGATCCTGTATCCAGCAAAACTGAGTTTCATTTATAATGGAGGAATTAAATACTTTAATGACATCCACATGTTGAAGAAATTTGCCATAACTAAACCAGGTCTCCTGGATATTCTTAGACCAATCCCCCATAATGACCAGCACAATCCTCCACCACAGAAGTAAACTCAATCAGAAATTTTTTATCAAATTCCAACTTCCACAGTGGTGAAAGGATTAAAAATGTCCACTGGACTTTAAAAAAAATCAATACCCAAAATTCTGCCAGGCTTATCAATATTCTCAATTAATGTGAATAGCTTAAATTGTCCTATAAAGAGGCACAGGTTGGCTGACTGGATGCAAAAACTCAGGCCAGATATCTGCTGCATACAAGAATCTCATCCTCCCTTAAAAGATAAATATAGACTCAGGGTGAAGGGACGGTCATCTATATTTCAGGCAAATGGAAATCAGAAAAAGCAAGTGTTGCAATTTCATTCACAGATACAATAGACTTTAATCCAATGAAAGAAAGGAAAGATAAGGAAGGTCACTTCATATTTCTTAAGGGTAATACTCAATATGATGAGATTTAAATTATAATATTTATGCACCCAACCAGAATGCACCTCAATTTATAAGATAGACTCTAACAGACATCAGCAACTTGATTTCCTCCAGCTCCATAATAGTCGTAAATTTTAACACTCCTTTGGCAGTGTTGGATAGATCATCCAATAAGAAGCTAAGCAAAGAAATTTTAGATTTAAACTTAGCCATTCAACATTTGGATTTAACAGACATCTACAGAACATTTCATCCTAACAAAAATGAATACACATTCTTCTCATCAGCCCACAGAACACACTCCAAAATCGATCACATCTCAGGTCACAAGTCTAACCTCAGCAAATTTAAAAGAATAGAAATTATTCCTTGCATCTTCTTGGACCATCATGGAATAAAAGTTGAACTCAGTAACAAAAGGAATCTGCATATTCATACAAAAACATGGAAACTAAATAACTTTATGCTGAATGATACCTGGGTCATAGGCAAGATTAAAAAGGTAAGAAGGAAATTACCAAATTTTTGGAACAAAACAACAGTGAAAACACGAATTATCAGAAGCTCTGGGATACCAAAAATGCAGTCCTAAGAGGGAAATTTATAACCCTCAAGCCTTCCTCAAGAGAACGGAAAGAGAGGAAGTTAACAACTTAATGGGGCATCTCAAGCAACTGGAAAAGGAAGAACATTCCAATCCCAAACTCAGCAGAAGAAAAGAAATAACCAAAACTAGAGCAGAATTAAATGAAATTGAAAACAAAAGAATTATACAACAGATCAATACATCAAAAAGTTGGTTTTTTGAAAAGATCAATAAAATAGATAAACCTTAGCTAACCTTA
Source organism: Perodicticus potto (assembly GCA_963574655.1). NCBI lineage: Eukaryota > Metazoa > Chordata > Mammalia > Primates > Lorisidae > Perodicticus > Perodicticus potto. The sequence goes on along the minus strand of CAUYRH010117314.1, from coordinate 3,399 downwards.
CCAGAAAAAAAAAAAAGAGCAAAATCTCTAATTTCATCAATCAGAAATGGTAAAGACGAAATAACAACAGACTCCTTAGAAATTCAAAAGATCCTGAATGAATATTACAAGAAACTTTATTCTCAGAAATATGAAAATCTGAAGGAAATCGATCAACACTTGGAAGCACACCACCTTCCAAGACTTAGCCAGAATAAAGTGTAAATGTTGAACAGGCCTGTATCAAGTTCTGAAATAGCATAAACTATACAAAATCTCCCTAAAAAGAATAGCATGGGACCAGATGGCTTCACATCAGAATTCTACCAAAACTTTAAAGAGGAACTAGTACCTATATTACTCAACCTTTTCCAAAATATAGAAAAATAAGGGATACTACCCAACACATTCTATGAAGCAAACATCACCTTGATCCCAAAAAAAACAGGAAAAGACCCAACAAGAAAAGAAAATTATAGACCAATATCACTAATGAATATTGGTGCAAAAATATTCAACAAGATCCTAACAAACAGAATCCAGTAACACATCAAACAAATTATACACCATGACCAAGTGGGTTTTATCCCAGAGCCTCAAGACGGGAACAATATACAGAAATCTAAAAATATGATTCAGCACATAAACAAATTAAAAAACAAAGACCATATGATTCTCTCAATTGATGCAGAAAAAGCTTTTGATAATATCCAGCATCCCTTCATGATCAGAACACTTAAGAAAATGGGTATAGAAGGGGCATTTCTTAAACTGATAGAGACCATCTACAGCAAACCCACAGCCAATATTGTATTGAATGGAGTTACATTGAAATCATTTCCACTCAGATCAGGAATCAGGCAAGATTGCCCATGTCTCCACTGCTTTTTAACATTGTAATGGAAGTCTTAGCCATCACAATTAGGCAAGAAAAGGCAATCAAGGGTCTCCACATCGTGTCAAAAGAGATCAAACGTTCACTCTTCTCAGAGGATGTGATTGTATATCTGGAAAACACCAGGGATTCTACTACAAAACTCTTAGAAGTGATCAAGGAATAGAGCAGCATCTCAGGTTACAAAATCAACACTCATAAATCTGTAGCCTTCATTCCATTCCAAGGACTCTATTCCATTCACAGTAGTGCCAAAGAAGATGAAATATTTGGGAATTTACCTAACAAAGGATGTGAAAGATCTATAATTAGAACTATGAAACTTTAAGAAAAGAAATAGCTGAAAATGTTAACAAATGGAAAAACATACCATGCTCATGGTTGGGAAGAATTAACATTGTTAAAATGTCCATACTACTCAAAGCAATATAAAATTTTTTTAATTATTATCTTTTTTTTAATTGTTGAATCACAGCTGAGTACATTAGAGCAATCAAGGGGTACAATGTGCTGGTTTCATATACAATCTGAAACATTTTCTTCAAACTGTTTGACATAGCCATCATGTCATTTTCATAGTTATTGTATGAAGACATTTGTATTCAGCAATATACAATTTTAATGCAATCCCTATTAAAGCTCCACTGTCATACTTTGGAGATCTTGAAAAAATAATACCTTGTTTTATATGGAATCAGAAAAAAACTCAAATAGCCAAGACATTACTCAGAAATAAAAACAAAGCAGGAGGATTATGCTACCAGACCTCAGACTATACTATAAATCAATAATGATCAAAACAGCATGGTACTGGCACAAAAACAGAGAAGTAGATGTATGGAACAGAATAGAGAACCAAGAGATGAACCCAGCTACTTACCATTACTTGATCTTTGACAAGCCAATTAAAAACATTCAGTGGGGAAAAGATTCCCTATTTAACAAATGGTGCTGGGTGAACTGGCTGGTGACCTGTAGAAGACTGAAACTGGACCAATACCTCTCACCATTAACTATGATAGACTCTCACTGGATTAAAGATTTAAACTTAAGACATGAAATTATAAAAATACTAGAAGAAAGTGCAGGGAAAACTCTTGAAGAAATTGGCCTGGGTGAATATTTTATAATGACGACCCCCTCCCCCTCCCCCCCCCCAGGCAATTGAAGCAACATCAAAAATACACTACTGGGACCTGATCAAACTAAAAAGCTTCTGCACAGCCAAGAACACAGTAAGTAAAGCAAGCAGACAACCCTCAGAATGGGAGAAGAAATTTGCAGGTTATGCCTCTGACAATGGTTTAATGACTAGAATCCACAGAGAACGCAAACGTATTAGCAAGAAAAGAACAAGTGATCCCATCTCAGGGTGGGCAAGGGACTTGAAGAGAAACTTCTCTGAAGAAGATAGGTGCACAGCCTACAGACACATGAAAAAATGCTCATCATCCTTAATCATCAGAGAAATGCAAATCAAAAAAACTTTAAGATATCATCTAACTCCAGTAAGATTAGCCCACATGACAAAATCCCAAAACCAGAGATGTCAGCGTCGATTGGAGAAAAGGGAACACTTCTACATTGCTGGTGGGAATGCAAACTAATACATTCCTTTTGGAAAGATGTTTGGAGAACGTTTAGAGATCTAAAAATAGACCTGCCATTCAATCCTACAATTCCTCTACTAGGTATATATCCAGAAGACCAAAAATCACATTATAACTAATCAGTTATGGGGAGGAGCCAAGACAGCAGTCTGTAGCCAGCTTGCTGCAGACGATTCCGTCCAGAAAGAGAGTTAAAGGACAGAAATTTAGCAAGAAAGCCAACGGTTTGGAACTGAGCCAAAAGAGAAGGTTGAAGAACGCACATCAACCCAGCTGGAGCGACCTGCAATCCCAAGGATACAAATAAAAGGTACAGAGCACATCACCAAGCGGACAGGAGTCCCCACCCCCATGAAAGCGGGTTGCAGTATACTCCATACCTCCATACAAACAAGTGAGCAGAGTTCAGATGTCCTCCCACTCTACCCCATGGGAGAGACCCTCTAAAAACCAGACCTCCTTCCCCTACTAGGGTGCGTGGCACTCTCCTGCCAGGCATAAAACTGTATAAAAACTGTATATATTCTCTACCTGTAAGTTGGAACTCCCAACACTCCCCTCCACTCTCACCCTGAGGTCTAGAGATCTGTCCCCCACGGAGTCCAGATTCTTGGACACTTTCTCAAGGGGTGTGGACAGGGCATGGGGTGTTGCTGGCCTGTGCTGTTTTCCTGGCTCAGGAGTGGTGAGAGGAAAGTGAGCCGAGAGGTGGCCAAAGTGGAGAGGTGGTCCCCTGAGGCACCAAGCAGCAGGGCTGAGAAAGCTTTGCTAAATTTCGGCCGCACCTGGCCCTCAGGGGATGACAGCTGAGACAAAGGGCTGAATCTCACAGACTGAGTCAGGACTATTAGCAGCCCAGCGTCTCTTCCACAGGGCAGAAATTCTGCGAACTTGTTCTGTTCTATCAGCTTTTTC